>MU158829.1:178282-198365 GCA_015888305.1 Antheraea pernyi | reverse complement strand
TTTGTTTTCCTTTCCTTGGTGGAGCTTTCGGTAATGGTCTGAGTGCTTCGGGTGAAAATGTATTAGAAACACTGAATAGTGGACTACGGGAGTTGGAAGTAGAAGCAGTAGTAACATTATATTGTTTGCGGGTTCATAAACTGAATTGGTTAAAGTATCTCGACTGGTGAAAGATGTGTTAGATTCTTGAATTGTTACGCCCTCGTTATTAAGTATATTGACTGATACGATGTTTAGAGTAGCAGCTCTCGTCAGGTTTCAACTAGTCATTCCCCTATTTGTTTTTCGTACATATTTATTCGGCATTCTGAAACAATAAAATAACAACATTCATGCAAAAATACATTATACAATATTTTAATTACAAAAAGAATACGATTTTTTTCACCTAGGAGAGTTGAAACAGACTGTTTCAACTCTCCTAGGTGCATATAAGTCGTGGTTTGGTCAGAATAAGTCTCTTATCCTTAAAAACTTAGGGGAATTCTAAAATCTAATATCATGCTATGAAACTTGAATAGGTAATATATATTTGAAATAATGACACATTAGAACTAATTCAATACACAACAAATAATAGGATATTTAAATATTGATCAAAAACTTACTTTTGATATTTTTTTCCGTGCAGGTTTCGTATATACACAACCACTTGCTGTAGGACGTTGGCGCAAACTACATCAAATAGCGCGTCAAAAAAATAAAAATTGCGTTGTGTTACCATATCTTTAGCGGTCATAGATTCCGAGAAATCGGCTTTGTTACAACTCTCCTCTGTTACAACTCTCCTCGGTCTCCCCTACTTTATAATGATAATATTAATTATAATAATATTATAAAACAAGGTTATCTGACACGTCTGTGTGTCTGTTCGCTATAAAGTAAATACTACTGAACGGACTTTTATGCAGCTTTTATCAATAGATAAGGTGATCTATGAGGAAGGTTTAGGTATATAGTTTGTCAAGGTTTTTTGTTTATTACCAGGGCGGGACAACGTCCGTTAGGCCAGCTTGTGTGACTAAACTGAATGAATCACTTTATTTACTGATGAAAGCCACACGAAAATCCGTTTAGTTGTTTTCGAGTTTATCGCGAACAGACAGACAGATGTGCCAGTGGACTTTGTTTTATAATGTATAGTGATACGAACCATCAGTAATTGTTATTCTACATTGTAGACCAGTTCTCAGACAGGCAATTTATCAATGCCTGTCTAGCCAATTGTAGTCAAGCTTGAAGCTAAATGTAGATGTCTATAAACATTAATTTAATCGCATACAGAAATATTCACAACAACGTCATAAAATGCCTCAACAATGATGATAAACTGATAACTCCATAGAGTAACAAACCTGCGCGTTGTAAGTGTAAGCGGTTTCATAATTCTATGGATAAATCTAATAAACATTTCACAAAGAGAACGCGATAAGACAACGTAATGGGGGTACTTTATTGTAAAACATCATCTGCTGTATGTTGCCTTACCCGACCAATAAAAGTGGCATTAAATTACGAAAACAAGAGTCAATTCTTCAATTACCTGTTCAACGTTCCTCTCAAATTCTAACTTAAGTATAAAATCGTAACGACTCGTCACTACCCCAGAAGAAGTTGAAACTTAACGAATAACATCAGTACTATGGCAACCTTTAAAAGACGATGCTTACCATGTTGCTTACTATTGCTCTTTCCAATAAGCATCGAAAGCTAATTTCGCTTAAAGTAATCAGCATTCTATAAGTAACATTTCGAAGGGACCTCTTGTAGGTTGTACAATATGGAAGCTTGGCTAGACGGAGGGACCCTAATGAATATTAACACAGCACGTGTTGTAATTTTAATGAGAGTTCACCTCACGCCGAGGAGAAGATATCTTCTATAAATACATATAATATGAATGTGAATCTAACGAGTCTGTATTTTTTAGATTCTTGTAAAAAAAATATCGCAGGTGCCTCGGAATAAATAATAAAATACATTTGAATTATTTTTAAAGATGTTTGTTTGTTTGAACACGCATCACTGCATAATGAAACCTTTTCAAAAATTCATAAAGTATATATTCGAGTAACATTTAATCTGTGTTTCATTAAAAATAAAAATTCACAAATTGCAACTGATTTTTTTTATGTATCCACGTATGAAAGTTCACATAAATTCTAAAATTATCAAAAAAGTAATCACAATATTGTTTTGGTTGAATACTAAAATGTTTAAAATTAATTCGCCTACTATTTACAGGTGTCATTAAACTCTACGTAAATTAATTTCTAAGCATTCAGAATATTAATTAAATACAAATACGTAGATCAAAGCTATCACGAGTATAATTTGCATTAATAAGTTAAACAAAACTTCATTGTAGATCTATATATATATAACTAGCTGTTGCCCGCGGCTCCGCAAACGTTTTTGAAGTGAAACTTCTATAGGCGCATGAGGGTAAAATTTTTACAGATGTAACGTCACGCAGGTATGCAACGGAAGTGACGTCATTTGCAGTAAACGCAGATTAAATAAATAAAAAAACTTTTTATTCTTTTTTCTTGTTTGTATAAATATAAACAAGACTTATAAATTAGTTCGCCAAAGAAGTTTCACTTCTGACATGTGTACTTTTTGTTTAAATGTATTAAAGAAATGTAAAATTGTAAGTAGGTGTGTACATTACAGAAATACTTTTTCAAAAATATTTGTAACTACGAAACGCACGCCATCTATTGTAACGTGTAACGCATAAATTAGATATACGAATACTAATAGTATATCGAATGGGATGGGATTTATCATCAGCATCATACTTGGAACTTTAACCTACTATATACCACCCTCAGTGCTCACTAACACTATATAAGAAAGTAATGAAAATGTTAAGCTATACATTATTGAACAATATGTGTTAAATCTTTTTTTATATAGATATACATCTATATATCTATATGCCGATATTGTCGATATAATAGTGTTATTCTTATACGTTTCTATAATCACTGAGTTATGTAGACGCAAACGCAGTAAATAAAACAAAATGGTCGCCAAAAAGATAATATAATTCAAATTAAATACAAGTATATGACTTTCAATTAGGTATATTTATTCTTGGAGTCTAGTACAGCGCATGTCTCATGCGTTGGTTAACAGAAAACAACATATTTTTGATTAATTTCACACGCACCAATTCACAGTACATCACTACTACGAAGTCTTGGCTAACAAAATAAAATAGTCTAAGTTACTTCTTATATTGAGTTATCTGCCAGTCAAAGTCCCGTGAAAATCAGTTCAGGCATTACGGATATTCCACGGCGGCCGAAGGAGACTAAAAAACCTAAATTACTATTTATGAGGTCTGCTATCTACCAGTGAACACCCCGTGAAAATCGGTCCAACCATTTTGGAAAGAGCAATACGGACGATGCCGCGAACAAGTAAAATAGAATATGTCAACCGCTATCATTTCGGCTGTCTGCCAGAAAAATTCCCATTAAAATAGGTCCAGCCGTATTGGAGATTCCGAACCCGGAACAAACAAACAAACAGAGAAAATATAAAAATGCTGACAGGATATAAGAGAATTATTTTTTGTCCATTCACCAAAAAGTTGTAATTTTAATTTCACATATACACACATTATTTTTATAATACGTAATAAATTACAAACAAAAAATTGGAAACAAAACAAACGTAGAATTAACATTTTGAACATAAACACAAAATAAACTTTAAAAATGTTTGCGATAGAAAGTTACCACGTTACCATGGCAACGTATATAATACTAACGTTAACACGCAGCTAAAATGAAAATTAACAGCCCGATTTTGAAACATTCATCATTGGGGCTCCGCTTTTATTGATGTTAGCGTGATGATATATAGCCTATAGCCTTCCTCGATAAATGAGCTATCTAACACCGAAAGAATTTTTAAATCGAACCTGTAGTTACTGAGATCATCGCGTTCAACCAAACAAACTCTTCAGCTTTATATATTAGTATATAGATAAGAATGTTAATCTAACGTGTCTATAGTTTTAGATTTTTGTGAAAAAAATTCTTGCTGGTGTCTAGAAATAAGTAATACGATACATTTCAATCATTTTAAGAAAATTCTGTCTCTTTGTATGATGAACACGCATAACTGCTAAAATATAGCGTTCACGACAAAATAAAATCATAAAGCATATCCTCGAGTAATATTTATAGTCCGCGTCAAATATTTTAACCGCTCTGAAGTAGATGCGCAGAACACAGATTTAGGTATCAGAGGGACGAAGTGAAGTAAAAAGGGGGGAAGCTCGCCCGCTCGCGTACCTCGCCCCCTATTTCGCCAACGTTGACACACGAGTCCTGTCATTACTAGTTGCAGTACTGTCGCACTCAGAAGTCAATTTAGTTTTGTTGTTGTTAATACATATTATGGCTATTTTCGTTGTTTTTTTTTTTTAAATATTTGTCATTATTAGAATACCCATCCATTTCGAAAATTATTGTTTCTGTGAATGGCGTTGTTTATTGTATTTTTATTACAAATTATTTATATATTATGAATGTATTTTATTCACAATAACGGTATTGCAACACGCGTAAGATCTGCACATCTGTGCTTGCAGAGTGTACGAAAATTGGGCTTACTTGGAGTGAGGTGAAACGTCAAGCGATTGACAGATCGAGATGGAGAAGCATTGTGTCTGCCCTTTGCCCCGATAGTTTGGGGACATAGGATCTCAAGAGAGAGAGAAAAAACTAGAAATGCACGAGCTCAATAATAAAGTAAAAGATAGCTAACATATTAACAGTTCGCCCCATCATGTATTTGTCAATTATAATTAAATCCAAATAACATTTAATCACCTGGTTTGTGAGTTTTGGGTGATCGCTTACTTTAATTGAATGATCCCCTTTATGCAGTATTTATTTATATCTGTGCTATATATCTAGTAGCATATATTGTGCAGATCTTACGCGTGTTGCAATACCGTTATTGTGAATAAAATACATTCATAATATATAAATAATTTGTAATAAAAGACAAATACATGATGGGGCGAACTGTTAATATGTTAGCTATCTTTTACTTTATTATTGAGCTCGTGCATTTCTAGTTTTTTCTCTCTCTCTTGAGATCCTATGTCCCCAAACTATCGGGGCAAAGGGCAGACACAATGCTTCTCCATCTCGATCTGTCAATCGCTTGACGTTTCACCTCACTCCAAGTAAGCCCAATTTTCGTACACTCTGCAAGCACAGATTATCACCAGGTTTCTCTAGGTCGACTACGATTCTAGTTTTTACTGTTATTTAGTTACCCCAGTAATGATTTTTATTGTTTGTTCGTTTTTATCTCTAATTATATATATATATATATATATATATATATATATATATATATATAGAGATAATACATATGGTGTATATTGCAGTTGTTAATAAAAAACTCCACAAAAAATAAAACCCTCTTCAGAGAAATCTACTCAAATAAAAAATGTACCAAAACCTTCTTGACCATAGTTAGAGGTACCTTTTTTATTCACATGGGGAAATCTTTTATGGATACGCCATCCTCCAGGGTTATGTCCGACTCGCACGGACTAAAACTCCACGGTGTACCGACAGACCGTAATTGTTGGGGCGGCAATGGATCGTACTCGCTACACTACCTTGTAGAGCCGCCCCGACGGTCGGAAGATGACCGCCGGACTCCTACCTATAGAGAGGCAGACTGGGTTTTTTTTTTTTTTCGAACTGACTAAGCTATTGACCTGGCAAGGTCTTTACAGCTTCACCGGACTACGTTCAAACTACTTCAAATTTTTCATACAAAACGGCAATTTCATAGGTAAAGACCTAATATATCAATGCATTAACATTCAGTACTCATAGCATTTTTATTTACGTTTAACGGAATAATTGATTTTTGTTTAAAAACACTGTATTAGGTATATTTCAATAGAAATGCTAAACCACAAATTACTCAAATTGAAGAGCAAAAATACATTCTCCAGATTCCTATGTATGTTAATTATTTTGGTAATTCCGATTATTTTGACAACCTAATTTATTTGAAACTTTTCTTAAAATAACGTACAATTTTATATATCTCTAAAACATTATATAAATCTACATTTTATAAATCTACACATCTACGTTAGACGAGATGAATAAAGAAAATCTACAAATGATTAAAAACAAAAATACTTAATATTTATATTAATAGATATCGCATTTCTTTATTTTTTCAAAAGTTCAATAGTTTAACAAGATAAATATAATCATCAAAATAATTAGACCCCTGGGCCATTATTATCAATGTAAGATAGATTGTTTTCATTTGCTCCTATCATTTTTGTTTCAATGATTCTACACTGAATAATATTTATATTACATACAAAATATTTAAATATATCTATACTAATATATAAAGCTGAAGAGTTTGTTTGTATGGTCGAACGCGTTAACCTCAGGAACCACCAATCCGATTTTAGAAAATCTTTCGGTTTTAGATAGCTCATTTATCGAGGAAGGCTTTAGGCTATATATCGTCACGCTAAGACTAATCGGAGCGGAGCACAATGAAGAATGTTTCAAAATCAGGCATTTTTTTCTTTTTGAGAGCGTTCGCTGCGTATTAGCGTTTGTATTATATAATCGTACGTTGCCATGGTAACGTGGTATGTTTCTATCGCAAACATTATCAAAGTTTATTTTGTGTTTTCTATTCAAAAGGTTAATTCTACGTTAGTTTTGTTTTCAATTTTTTATTTGTAATCTATTATGTATTATACAAATAAGTGTGCGTAATGTATAATTAAAATAACAACTTTTTGATAAATGGATATAGCTACAAATAACCAATTTTTTTTTAAATATTCTTCTGTATTATTATATTTTGTCTGTTTATTTGTTTGTTCCGGGTAATCTCTAAAACTTAAAACTGCTGGACCTATTTTAACGGGAATTTTACTGGCAGATAGCCGAAATTATAGCGGTTGACATAGTATATTTTATTTGTCCACGTCTTCATCCGCATTGCTATTTCCAAAATTGTGTGACCGATTTTCACGATATTCACTGGTAGATAGCAGACCTCATAAAAAGTAATTTAAATTTTTTATTCGCCTTCGTCCGTAGTGGAATATCCGAAATGATTGAACTGATTTTCACGGGCCTTTCACTGGCAGATAACTCACAATATAAGAAGTAACTTAGACTATTTTATTTTGTTAGCCAAGGCTTCGTCTGCAGTGCTATCTCCAAATCGGTTGGACAGATTTTCACGAGATATATACAGGCAGATAACTAGCTAATGAGCTATATGTTACTTACCTACTGTAAATAAGCGCGTGAGACGTGTGCTGTACTGGACTGGACTAATATTTGTATTGCGCAAGACCGAACATAAAGCTATATTCAGGGCGGCCATAATAGTTGACTCGGACTATAGTTCTTGTTTACTTGTCTACTCTATCAAAAGTTATTTTAATTTGAATGAAGGCACGAGTTAAGTACGAGAGAAAAGTATCTATATATTCTTATATATTAATACGTGAAGCCTAAACTTTGTATCCCTTTTTAACGGAATTGGGCGCACGGATGAACGTGAAATTTGGCATAGTTAAAGTTTATATGGAGGAGAAGTGCAGAAAGCTATTTATTTTATATAAAATGCATTAGAAGTACATTAAATTAATTAAAATATGCATTACTCACACTACTGCTTCAATTTTACACAACATATACACACATGTAAATAAAAAAGACATTTTGACATCTGTCAATAAAGGACTTCAAAAAAGGTTGTGAAGGAGGTTGCTATGCTCGACTGTATGTATTATTTTACTCTTACGTTCCAATTACCCTTTTTCATTCTACATCCAACAATGATATTAACCCTAATAAAATTCAAACTTGAAAAAATCAATGAGCTATGGTCGAATGTCGACCAGTGGGCGCCCACTAGTATAAGTAAATGGACTTAACGGATGATTTTATTAATCAGTTTTTACATAGGAGTTTACGCGGATGAAGTCGCGGGTACAGATAGTATTCAAAAGAGAGTTTATGCGTTTAACTTGAATACAAAACATTATTAACAGTAAATCTTAAAGTCGAGACATATACGGAACCGCGTAATCAACGCTGAAATACGGTGTGGCTTTTTGCTCTTTCGGTTACGGTTTTGGAAGCCAGCCGTTCTCACTTGAGGTAGAATTATACTTGTCACTGGCGTATCGCGTAATCTATTTATTTATTTTATTTATTTATTTATTTTAGGGTCGTCAACATGACAATACATTAGTATATAAAAAAAAAAGTAGAACTATTGTAACACATTATAAATGTAGTCATATTTAAAGACAACCACGGCATGCTCCAACAATAAATTAAATATTAATAAAACAACAGATTAAACTATTTTACATATAAAAAAAAATAAAAAAAATTACATGATAATACAAAAACGAGAAGATTGAAACAGAAAGAGAAATATAGGAAATACTGAAAAAAAAAAATTATATCTGTGTCTTGTGAAGAGACTGATATGTCTCTATCGTTGTTTTGAAATGATTTCGTTTAGTTGAGAAAATGTCGCATATTTTATGGAGTGAGTTATATGACCTAGATATTCTGTTGACTGGAGAGTAAAAGCCTAAATTAGTACATGACTGAGAAATATAAAATGGAACGTATTTATTAAATCTCGGAAGCTTAGTAGGAATATTAAATTTGAATCTAGTTTTAGGTTCCTACAATTTGTACTTGTTTTTTCGAACTGCCTACGCTATTCTCCTGACAGGCCTTTACAGCTTCACCGGGCTACTAAATCGAGCGCTTAAAGCACTCAGCCGATTTTATTTGACAACTAGCTCAAAGGTGCACGGCACACCTCGGCTTGGGTTGTTACCTTCTTACGCAATATAGCGAATCTAAGCCTAACTAAGCTAACTATTGATACATACGGGAATTAGTGAAATACACCTTTGTACCCAGCATATCGTGTCTCACGAAATCATACATGTATTTCGTATCTTATTTTTATATCATAGGAGGCAAACGACCAGGTGGGTCACCTAAGTGATCACCACTGCCCATAGACACTTGTAACACCAGAGTTGTAACACCGTTGCCAGCCTGTGTTTTGGGGAGAGGTGATAGAGGGGAGGGGGAAAGGGAGATGGTCCTCCAGCGCTCTCACTGACCGAACGAAACACAGCAATGCAAGCTCAGTTACTTGACGTAGGTGTTTCTGTGGGTCGGGTGGTAGTACCTCGGGTGAGAGGACACATTCATGTTGAAACCAGTAATATTCGGGGGTATAAAATTTGGTGGAGGGGGGAGGGAAGAGAGGAAGCGGGGACGGGTAAGGGGGCAGGGAAATGGGTATCTGACAACTAAGCTAAATTTAACTCAGTTCGAATAAGGGAAAGAAACTAGTGCGTGTAACCGTCACACGCGATTGAAATAAAACTTCTTTGGCGTTATAAGAGATGGGCATTAAGTTAAAAATAAATACATCGTATGAGAATTTAAAAAGGCATTTATTGATTATGTAACACTAGTAACATATACATTATAGGTTTTTAGTTAGCATAATTATTCTATGTTTGACATATAATGGCTATAATGGCATCACCAAAACAATGATCCCACATGGGATATATGGGACCATATGAGAAATGGTTTTTTTTTCGAACTGACAATGCCATTCGCCTGTCGGGCCTTCACAGCTACATAGGATTAAGATTTGCACTTAAGGCACTTCACAAAAGAAATTGTATATGGCATGACAGGTTGTTCACTTAGTTAGAAGTTAGTTTGACCATCATTGCCAGCCCTAGGGCTGTCTTAAAGAAACAGTGATTATGATACTGTGTTCTAAATTTATATGGAGTAATTGGCAACACACACTAGATTACAAGCCTCTCCAATTGAATACTCAGCTGACAGCCTTAAGAACTGTAGTCCAATTGATATTGATACACACATATATCACTATATGCTGCAGTAGTCAACTACTCGACAAGTAGGATGCATACATATTTACTTAAAAACTGTAGATATGTTACATGATAATTTGACAAAACAAATAGCACAATAAGACACACACATGCAATATTGTAACACCACACTGTCTTAGACAAATCTGGAAGTAAGATGGCATATCTTCTATATAGGTGGTGAAATAGAAATGGATATATATATGTTGCTTAGATACGGGCGGATTGACAGGACTAGATCACGTATGATCGCTAGCCAAGTTGTAACAAACTGCTGTCTAAGAGCTTATGATGTATCTACAGCTTTTTAGTTATAATATAACTTACAACACATATATACACCTATAACTTATAACACATGCTTACACATGGAAATGGAAGGGTTTTATTTTTTTCCCTTATCAAACTGAAAGAGTTTAGAATATTATCCGATATGATATATATATTGATATATATATATATATATATATATAAGAGTTGTTGATCGTCGACCACTATACATCTTAAATCAATAATTTAATTACTATCATACTTCCCTCATGAATCACTTTATCTACTGGTGAAAACCGCATGAAAATCCGTTCAGTAGTTTTTGAGTTTATGGGGAACAGAAATATTTCCTGTGTTATATAAGTTCCGAATTAGCTGGTAGATGGCACTACAGATAATGAAGCTTTGATTTAATTTATTACTTACTTACAATGAAACCAGATGGCAGCACAGTCGTGCGTCCATATATATATAAGTAATTCTATTGTATGATTTTTATTATTATTCAATTTAATATTTTTATTGTCTTTTTTTTTTCAAAAAATTTAAAAATTCAAAAAATCAAAAATATTTAAAACCCGGATGGTACAGAAACGTGACGCCATATTGCCGTAACGGACTTCCGTTGCATTGTCGTCCAGTTACCTCCTAGTCGCGCCTAAAGAAGTTTTACTTCAATAAAACTCTTCCACCATATATGAGTACCTACTTGTGTGTGCATGTATGTGTGGGAGGGGGGGGGGGTAATCTGTGTAATAATGTTAAGCTAGTGATGAAGATTTTTCAGTGTCAATGTACGCGCTAGCAACGTACTCAAGGGCTCCACGGCGAGGGAACGGACTTACGCTAGAGCCGTTGTCGAGGGGCTTAGTTAAGTGTGCGGGAATGAAATTTACCCCCAGATCACGGTGGCGTGACCTGTGGCTAGGTGGGAACGCGCTGCATTTAGTAATGATAGATATGGCATAGAAATGATACAGAATCTCATAAGAGACATCCAGCAGGAAGAGTACCAGCCACCCCTTGAAACCTACGAGACGACCACGGGAGAGCGCCCTGCAAAGGTCGCGCATCCCACAACAGTAGACACCCCCGTTGTTGACGGGGGAGAGTGAAGCTACCGCCGTGGCCCGCAAGAGCTGTGCGATACGAAACTCCAGGCCCGACATTCAACACAAAAATGATTTTTCCAGACTTGTGCCTATTTTGAATTGTACACAACTTACGATCTTGAACAATAAGAACGATATTATACAGGGATAAGATTTGAATTTTTGTTTGTAATGGATAAATTAACAGAATACTTACGATATAGAACACTCAAAATCTTTAATGATAAATAAAGAAAAGCAAAAAATATGGACAATTTGTCAGTTATATTCCATTCATATCAGTTCCAGTCCATTCGGTTGAGTATTTGTGCATAAAAACGTATTTTTATTCGTCCTCTCTTTCTGATTAAGTGACATTAATTACTCCACAGAGCGTGAGAAAGAAATAGACATACATAAAACATTTGAAAGAACATTATCCTCCTTTAAAACTGGAGAAAATTATAGCAACGATATATCCATTTCATTCTACTCATGTAGGTTCATATGTTTCTGTCGCATAATATTATGCGGCCAGACGGAGAATAACGTTTTATTTCATGGGGCATCACACACGATTATGACAGCGTGAAATTAACGTCATTACATCAAAACGAGAGTCTAGTTTTGCTTTGATAATAGTAATAATATCACCTCTTTAGGAACTCGATCAAGTTTCTGGGTTTTAATTTTTTTACCCTAGCACCCATTGCAAAACCCGCTTTGTATATGATAAAAATAATAGTTATCTTGTGAAACTGGTTATGTTATTTCACAGGAACTACATATTTCATCTAGATTAATTTTAGACTCAGTATCTTTTGTTCTTTAATTGCAATTTTCTGGTTACTAGAGTCCACGCTAAGCTTTTTGACCGCTCTGAACAGAAATGCGCAGAACAAAAATGTTGGTATAAATACGCATTGCAATTTTATAACTAGCGACCCGCTCCGACTTCTCTTGAGTGAAATATACTATAGTCGCATCATAAGTGCCTAAATGATTGAGATCCATTTTTAGTGTTTGCATAATTACACCTCCTCGACATCATTGAAACTATGTTGTGATAATCTACATCATATAGATACATCTACACACAATATTTTTTCAACAGTGATATCTTTTTTTTATGTCATTGGTGGCAAACGAACATGTGCGTCACCTGATCTTAAGTGATCACCACCGTCCATGGACACTAACAACACCAGAGGAGTTGCAAGTGCGTTGCCACCCTTTGGGGGGAAGGGATAGGGGAGGGAGAGGGAGAGGAGAGGGGAAGGGAGGTGGGCCTCCGGCGCTCTCACTGACCGAACGAAACGCAACAATGCAAGCACTCTTACTTCACGTCGGTTTTCTATGAGAGGGTGGTACTGCCCCAGACGAGCCGACCCATTCATGCTGAAACCAGTAATAGTTTCAGCGTGGCTATACCACCATTATCCTCTCCCAAGATATTTACTGTAAAGAGCAATTTTGATCTACATTAAATGTCCAATGTAACTAGAGTATATTACGATGTAGGTCAAAATAGTGTCGCAAACAACATGTCATTTTTTAATAGTATGTAGTAACTAAATATGATTATTGTAAGTTATCCTTAGAAGATAAACAGAACGTTTTTGCAGGTATTTTTAAGGTGTATAATTCCGTAGTACATTATTTAATATATCTAATAAGGTTTAGCCAACGTTACCACTGTAAGCGCCCAAATATATTTTTTATGACTTCATTACAATACATCAACCTTTCGCTAATTTGTATAAATATAGTATACATGTAAACACGTAAAGCTCCCGAATAAATTCTCTAAATTATAACGAAACCCGTATCAAAAGTTATTGAGTAGTTTAGAAATTATTAAAAAAAAAATGTAAGCACAAAGCATATGCAGTTTGTTAAGGCGGTAGTAATTTTTTTATTATTCGTATATTTTGGACATTTTTAATCTACCCACTAAATAATAACACAAAAATAAAATTAACACTATCAGTACGTAACTTACATAAAAAGTTCAGAGTTCCAATACTTACTCGAGTTATTTGAGTATATTCGTATGAACGTACATTACGTATTTAATATGCAAGTTTAATGAAAAAAAAGTTGCACTGCCCGGGAATCGAACCCGGGTCGCAAGAATGGGAATCTTGCATGATACCACTACACCAGCAGTGCGTATTTGAAAGTACTAAAATAATCTATTTAAAGATGATCCGTAAAAAAAAAACAAAACAATTTTTTTAAATCAAAATCAACACCAAACAAAGAAATGGGTGAATAAATTTTTTATATCTCATATTCCACAAAATAATCACATTCACATATTTTTAGGTAATTATAGCTCATGTCAATAACTAAGTTATATATGCCGTTAGTAGTATTTGAGTAAGCAAGCATTACAATTTGTTTTATTGAATTATAATTCTTAAAAAATTGTGAAATGAATATAGTGCCACCTTGGGTATATAAAAAAATTGTATGAAACATTTTTGCTCGAACTTTTCTATCAAGGAGTTGTTGTTACAAAAACAAACGTTAGAGGGCGATTGTTAAGAGTTTCTTTTTAATATAAATAACAATGGTTATTTTTCATCAAGCGATTTTATAAGTTATTTACTTGACATCTACACCTACATAAAATAAAAATGTCATAAAGAAAACTTATATTATTTTAAATAAATGAGATTCCAACCAACGTCACTAGAGGCGCATCGATCATTCGAGTTTTCCGCATGCGTCGTCGGCTTCCTCATTTTTTTTCCGTACATAGTTAGATACACAAGATTTTCATGAATGGCCAGCAGGCCTCCGCGTGCTGTAACATAAACAACTATTAATTTTAATGTTTTAAAATGATAGAATTAACGTATCACAATAAGAGTGTCGCATTTATTAGATAGTGTTGCAAATATACGATAAGTGTTTACCGGTAAATTTTATCGACCATAAACAAATAGTGAGTACCTATTTTGTAAAATAGTTTTTTTTTCTTAAATTTTTTTACATATTACGTAATTATTATATTATATTAGTGTCATATTATATTAAATATATAAATGTAAAATAAAACGTAATAGTTATAACTTCGAAGAATGTTTTAATTCCCTTGAATACAAAACTGCGGTAATTTTATTGATTTGACACTTCTACTACGGTATACTGTCATAATAGAGTGGTCACTATGTGAACTTTGTTAGTACGTACATATATGAATCAATTTTTGTCCAATGGTATGAATGATGTAATTGGAAGAAGGTCAAGGTTCTCAAGGGAATCAATCAGTAATTTAGACGTCTGGTATTTTTACTTCGCTTCTATGACGAATAATGGACAAATGGAATTAAAAAAATTTATATACTAAGAATTTTGGAGAATATTAATTACTTTTTTATGAACTTTTGGAGTTAATTTAGAATGTACCGCGACATTTCTACGTAATTAAATTAGAGAATACAAAATCGTCAAAAACATAATAAAGTGTTTATAAATTAGAGCAGGTAATTAATACACTTTCAGCTATCAAGCTAGGATAGTACAGTGGCAGCACGTTGAAACTTCAGATCATAGTACCTAGGTTCAAATTCTGTAGAGTTTGAGCTTGCCGTAAAGGATATTACATTATAGCTCTGTAATAATGTTCCCCAAGCTGATTAAAAGTCTGGTTCGAAGTACATATTTTATAACTATTTATGAGACTAAAGTGTTTTGTAGATTTTAGAGTTTCGCTACAATCTCAGCTGATGCTATTTTATGATGTTCCCTAAAGTGCTAAATACGCTAAGCCCAGATGAGGACTGACTATCAAGCGCAACTGTCAACACACACCAATATGTTCTTGGCGATAGATTGTCTATTTGAGAGTGGTAGATAGCTAGACGGGTATTTCTTTTAAAACCTACTACCGCGTTATAATTTTATAACGATTTTTTCCTGCACCAAAATGTTTCTGCTCACTACAAGATTTGAACCTATGTCGGTCGATGTAGTATCTGGACATACTACCGCAAAGCCTTTGTCGTTCTCAAGTAAATAATTTGTTCTGCGGTCTTATTAATTTGCTTCGAAAACTGGTCATGAAAACTAACCTCATTTTCAAGACGTTACTGGTCACAGAGTTATATGGATAAGCGTCGAGTTCCTATTATGAATTTCAATCACAGATAATTATTTCAGGCGAAATGTCAAAAAGCCCGTTTCCATATACCTGCGAGCTATGCGGCGCAGAGGGTCTTACAGACGAAGGTATGCGATCACACACCCTGGAGAAACACGTTGCTGGCAGACCCGAGTGTCCATTCTGCGACAGTGTGGTCCCACAACCTCAACTAGTTGGGCACGTACAAAGAGCCCATTTGCACTACTTAACACCGGAGAGGGAGCTAATGGCTTTCATTGACGATCAAAGTCCTAGGTGAGACACATACAAAATTGGTTTTCCACAGACTCTTTGCTGTAATTGTTTCTATATCATGAATTTCCAAATTACACTCGGTATGAGAAGCGAACATTTATTATCTGTCTTGCAAAGTTTCAAACTAAAGTTCTCAAAGTTTTACTTCAGTAGCACCGTCGTTGCATTTATTTTTGCTACAAAGTAGCAAGGATCGTGCTAAGACAAGACACAATATTTATTTGTGCTCGAGGTTCTTTAATTATTAGGATTACTAATCCATTACTAACCGGTATTTATTTACATGGCATCATTTATTTCGGCAATGGCACAGTTATATTAAATTTACTGGGCATACGTATGTAACCTTTATTTTATAAAAATATATAAAAGTTCCCATCTATTTTCTATCAAGTTTCGACGAAGACTCAAAAATGACTACGGACAGCTGTAGTTACAATACACCAGGTTCAATCAATGGCTGGCACAGTCCTGAAAATCCTTACCATAACGGTGCTATATCAAAGAACACTGTGTATTATAATGGGTACCAAGAGAAAGACAATAAAAACGAGGAAGATGATTATATAAGTGAGCAAGACGACAATAGAGGAAAGGATATATACGATTTGACGAATGGTTTATCAAATGGTTTATCGAATGGTTTAAAGAATATAAATTTAAATAACGGTGTCGTACCTAGAAAGATGCAGAACATGCAGAATTCTAACGAAGTTGATGTGAACATCGAGAAAAAAGGTATTTGTGACTTTTTATTATAAGTAAATAATTTTTATATTGTTAAAAAATGGTGTTCTGGTTAATACTGATGTAAAGTTTTAATAGAATGGGTATATATAATAGACGATCAATTTTGCTTTTTGCACTTCTAAAATTTACATTAATTTAATTTTATTAAAATTTATAAAATTTAAATTTCTTTTTTTTAGGTTTACATAGCCCAAGCCGAAACTCTGGTAGCTATGAAGGATCTCCGAATAGAAATAAGGTGTGTCAAAAAATTTATTCTATTTGAGTCACACAAACCCCTGATAATGAACATTTCACAGTGCGTTTTTATATTTACTAATAATATAACTGTTTATGATTGTTATTATTTGTAGCTAAACCTATCCAGTGCCGGCCAAGGATCCCCGTTAAGATCTCAATTAGCGCTCAAATTAAAGCCTAACACACCGAAAAAAGCTGTACCGTCGCCAAATCCTACAGTTCAGGTACCCACTAATTACCAATTTACAATGCTTAGAATGAGAATGTCAATGTATAAAAATTGTGTATTAGAATCGAATTAGAATTAGAAGAAGAAGAATTAGAATTTTTTGCGCCTTTAATATTTTTTATATCAATAGGAAATTATATGCCATTTCACTAAAACGCCTAAGTACATATGAAATTTAAAATAAATATCTGTCAAACAGAAAGTGTCACCAACCATCACTGTCAAGTGTCAACATTCGAATATCAGCTGTTATTTATATTTTTGTATTTAATTTTCGCGCCAGTTTTCTAACATCTGTTTAGTTTTTATATAATTTATTTATTTAGCCAATACGTTACCCATCCTATCTGTTTCAGTGTCTCCTTTGTGATTTTACTTCAACATGTCCGAGAAAGTTAGAAGAACACATAAATCGTGCGCATTTCGATCTAACATCTCCGTCGTTGAATGCAAATGCTAATAATGAGAATCCAACTCTGGGCCTGAGCGACCCAACATTAACGCTGGGTAACCCCACACTGACTTTAAGTACAATGGCCATGTCTCCGGGCCCTAATGGCTCAAGTTTTCAATGCCCTATCTGTGAATGTGAATTCGCCAGCGGGCCTGATGTTGAAATTCACGTCAACGTTGAACACAAAGATATTTTGAGCCCACAGAAAGAGGTAAGGTTTTCAGTCGCAAACCATATATAAAAATGTACTAACCCAAGTTGAGGATCATGTTCTTATAATTTTTAAACGTTAATTGTTGCTTTAAGTTCATTTTAATCAAAATCAAAAGACACTTTATGCTATCTAAGCCCTGAGAAGGCACTTATGAACGTCAAAACTACCACCGGTTCGGAAAACAACCCAACCATAAAGAAGAACCGGCAAGAAACATGATCTGGTTTATCTTTTAATAATAATATATAACATATTTTTATTATTAAAACATAACGACATATAAAGTTACATTCGTTTTTGGTGGATGCACAGAGAGAAGTGTCACTTCCAGATGTCACAATCATTCACATATTGATCCACCCTGTAATAGCCTTTATGTATTAAGACCCGCTTGACATAACACTTGAACTTACTATCCGGCAAATAGGTAATGTGTTTTAGGACTTTGTTATAAAATCTAACACTATTACCTAAAAAACTGTTACTGGTCTTAGTGAGCCTGAAACATGGAATGAATCACAAAACAAAACTCTTCAACTTTCTAATGTTTCAATTTTTAATTGATTTCCTCTGCTAAGATTATATAAGAAACCTCATGACACTGGCAAAATTGTGGAAGGAGCCAGTGACCAAATAAAATGAAACAAAATGACTTTAATTACCTACTAAATTCTATATTGAATATTATATTTATTTATCTATTAATAAACATTATATGTACCTGAAAAAAATACATAAATACCTTGTGGCATGAAGGAGTCATTCATAGAATATATCTTGCAACAGTTTACCTTTTTAGACTCCTATCCTTCATCACATTAAGTCACATTTTCTACACGCACCATGTTTATATTGCACCACAAATGATAGATTTCACTACCCATTTACAATTAAGTATACCAATATGTAACTAAATACTTTGTATCATAACAATAAAATAAATTAAGAGAAATGTTTGTAAAATTATGTAACATGCTGAGAACATCACTATTCTTTACACCACCCAATCACAGCCAGCGTCACATCATATCTTCTTTCCTACCCCCTATAAGTATGAATTCATTTTATGAACAGCCCCAAGCTCACCGTTGTACAAACTAAAATATGAAATAAAAGTATTCCTACATTTATTACATATTCATATTAATTACTATTCAGGATCAGGTGGATAACGCATCATGTGACGATATTGTGATGATGGAAGAGAGTCCTGTAAGCAACTGTCCAGTGTGCTGCCAGCCTCTACCACTTTCCCAACACGAACTGGTAATTGAACATCTCTTTGCCTTATGTAAACACTTCTTAAAAACAAATTAAACCTTTTATTAAACAAAGGAAAGTGCAACATTGAAATTCATTAACAATAATCAATTGTAAAATTGTAATCATACCAAGACAGACTGCACGCACTGTACCTGACTAGTCTTGAAAAGACTCCTTTGTGGTGACCTTATACAAACATATAAAATTGTTACTCATACATACAACCTGCCATACTTATGTGAAACCAATATGATAAGACAACCAATAAGATCTACAAGAGGAAATAAAACTAAAATAGGTTGAATACTTTTACACACAATTTCCTCAGCTGAAAGTTATTGCCTGATGAAACAGTAACTGTTAATTAAGTACATTGTTTCAAAAACTGACTCGACAACTGGCTACAGATCAATGAACTAACTTTAATAGGCAAACATTCATTCTTCTTCTTCTTACCCTTATTCTACATAAGTAGGGTCGGTACAACATGTTTAACATGTTGTGCTATATGATTTGGCTTAATTTTTACGATCGGCCGCCTGCCTGACACCAATCCTCCTTGGGATTATTTTCTTGTACCACTGTATTTATGATTATTATTATATAGTTACGAAGTCTGATGAGCTCTTTTAGCCTTACAACTCCGGTTTTTATTCCCGTTAAAAACGAGGTTCTTCTATTCTATGGTTTGCTTGCTATATTGCCATTTTTATGTAACGGAAAACTAGCCAACTTTAGTGTTGGCGACGCACACGATAAGTAGTTTGATAGCACATCTCATTGAGATAACAACGTAGTTCCATTGCACAAGGCATCATAGAAACATAGAGTAGTTTGAGTGCATATAGAGTGACAGTAATATCGAATAGTCTGATCGCGCATCTTATTGAGCAACATAGAATAGTTCAGTTGCATAGCTCATTGAGATAATATCGAGAAGTCTTCATCGTCAATAGTAGTGCTTTGTTGGCTCGGGGACGCGGTCATTATACGAGAACCACGGTGTTTTCTTACGACCACCCCGACCTCCGCTTCGTAATCCACCACCTTCATCGGCTGACTCGTGCATCATTGCACATCACCGAGGCTCCTTCAAGACATCCACTGGCATCCGACTGTCGCCACCGAGGCGGGCTACCGGCGCTCTCGCTACCACCTTCGAGAGCT
>MU158829.1:162903-176485 GCA_015888305.1 Antheraea pernyi | reverse complement strand
AGTAACATCGTAGTTCCATTGCACAAGGCATCATAGTAACATCGAGTAGTCTGATCGCGCATCTTATTGAGTAACATCGAATAGTTCAGTTGCATAGCTCATTGAGATAATATCGAGAAGTCTTCATCGTCAGTAGTGGTGCTCTGTTGGCTCGGGGACGCGGTCATTATACGAGAACCACGGTGTTTTCTTACGACCACCCCGACCTCCGCTTCGTAATCCACCACCTTCATCGGCTGACTCGTGCATCATTGCACATCACCGAGGCTCCTTCAAGACATCCACTGGCATCCGACTGTCGCCACCGAGGCGGGCTACCGGCGCTCTCGCTACCACCTTCGAGAGTTCTACGCCCGCTCACCGCCGGGGAACGTCGCCTCGCCTCACGTCTCACCTCATTTCCACCTCACCCCGTCTAACCGCGGGCCGGTGACGTACGAGGGCGAGAGGTGTCGCCATATTGACAGGCGGCGGCCCCAATATTTAGACTATTCCCGACGACTGCATTTTCTGTCTTTTCTTTTGTAGAAAATTTTGATCACAATAAACGAACATTCATTGTGATCAAAATTTTCTACACTGTGGGTATTGTAGATATATAAGCAATTATGGTGCCCATCTATCAATAAACAAATAGATAAATAAAATGTTACTAATTAATGGAGCCTTTGGTGGCTTTAAGAATCACTTTCGTAATTTATTTAATTTTGTTCAAACGTTTACAATATTCACAGATACAACACATAGAAGAGCATTTCGAAAGAGGAGAAGACAGCAGTGCATCTGGACTTAGTGCAGCACAAAGGGAAGCTCAGAAGAACAGAGAAGAGCATGAGTTTCAACTCTTAAGGGTAACTAAAACAATATTACTTCATATACTTGCAATACATACTAACTTAATTACATACTTGCTTTACATAATAACATACTTTAGAACAGTTATATACAAACATACATATATCCTAGAAATTTGCAAGAAGGTATACTTAGACAAAACAAAATAGTAATAAGTATATTGTATTATTTTTTTTTATGTCATTGGTGGCAAACGATCATGTGGGTCACCTGATGTTAAGTCATCACCACCGTCACTAACACACTAACAACACCAGAGGAGTTGCAAGTGCATTGCCAACCTTTGGGGGGAAGGGTTAGGGGACGGAGAGGGAGAGGAGAGGGGAGGGGAGGTGGGCCTCTGGCGCTCTCACAGACCGAACGAAACGCAACAATGCAACGCACTGTTACTTCATGTGGGTTTTCTATGAGAAGGTGGTACTACCCCGGACGAGCCGACCCATTCATGCTGAAACCAGTAATAGTTTCAGCGTGGCTCTACCACCATTATACCACCTTAACCTATTCTATGCCAGTAACACACCTGTGTGCATTTTGACTTGTTTAACCTGTGCCGACAGTGCACCCTAGTGTGTCTGGTATACAAGATGTGTTATTCATTAGTGCATTATAAAAATGTTTTTTATTATTCCACTGTACAATATTTTATATTTTTTATCTATTAACATAGTTACTGTGAGAAAACATAGTTAAGGTTATATGTTTTACTACAGATTCAGTAATAAATTTTCACTTTAATTCACCAGAAAAATCGGTGACATATGGTCTTGTACCATTATTAACGGCCGAAGTATCTTACTTTCGCTAAATACATGTTGAATAAGTTATATTTTAAGCTTTAAACTGACAGATAATATCAAATTTTGAACAAAATTACCGATTTCAAACCTGTGGTATAAATGCTTTGCCAAGGCTCGCCAACCACGCAAAATAATGGGAAAAAGTACTTTATACATTGCATGTTAAGGTTGAATTGACACTAAATGTTTTTTATGTTGTCTTTTCATTTGTAAGTGACCGGAGTAATTTATTGCTTTGCTCGTATTATCGCAAGTATTAGATGATATTTTGAACATTTGTGATATTATTACTAGGGGTCATGGTTATAATTAGATTTTACTTAAAACTGTTTGAAAACTTTTTCCTCCCTTAGTAAACAAATAGCTACATAAGTATATATTTACGCGGACAGTAGTTAACTTCGATTTTGTACGTGACCCTTTATCTAGTTATTGTTGATCGAAGCCTCTAGATGTTTCTTTGCTGTGATAATATTATGTTATATCAGGCTCAATATGGAATGGAGGAAGATGATAGTGAGGGTTACACGGACCGGGCATCGAATAGTTTGAAACGGGCTGTCTACAGTGGAGCATTATCTGTGGCCGGGTATTATGAACGTAGTGTTGGACTGCGTCGCGCTGCAGCCTCTGGACGTGACACTGGTGCATCTAAGACTAACGGTATTTTTTCATTTTTACTGATATTTATATATATGATATTTACTTGTAGTAAAAAATAATTAATATGTAGCAAAATGATCGTGTAAATATTACCCATGTTCAAACATCAATGCAATAGCAATTGTCATGTCTTTCGGTTGAATAACTTAAACAATATAAACGTTAACAATCAAGAATGGGGTGTAAGGGGTGTCGAATAACATCTAAGACTTGAGACACCCAAGCCAACCTCACCTACACGTGGTGCACCTTGCTGAATAACGAACGAGACAACGGCGAAAGTGGGGTGGTAGGGTTTTACAGCCTGACAGGGACGCAACTACCATGTATATGGCGAAAAAGCCCGTCATAGTGATTCGCTTCTGCGGGTCGCGTTTCGGGATCAGCCTGTGCATATCTAGCTTTTCGCAGGGCGGCATGACAGCGGCGACCGGCGATGCATAGTGTGTCAATCGGTGGTCGCCATTGTTTTTGGATTGTACTGTGCTTACCATCAGGTACAATATAAAAAAAAAAAGAAATCGACTGCAATTCCTTTAGAATGTACCACCCTTGAGATATACCATATTACGGCTTCCGTATTACTACGTATACGTTGTTACTCGTAAAAGGTATTTTGTAGGGGTGTGCGAATAAAGCTCAAATCGAATCAAATAATGATGTTCCATTCGAATTTCGGTTTGAATATTCGAACTACTCGAATTATTTGAATATTTTTTCAAATAACGAAGAATTATTAAACTAATAGTTATAGGAAAAGATACAACATTTATCACTATTTTAGTAATCCTAATTTTTTTTTAATTATTAATGACGAGATACAATTATCACTTAAAAATGACGATATTTAGTAGTGGTAGTACTTAGTAGGTGGTAGAGCCACGCTGAAGCTATTAGTAGTTTCAACATGAATGGGTCGGCTCACCCGGACTACTACCACCCTCTCACAGAAAACTGACGTGAAGTAACAGTGCTTCCATCTTTGCATTTTGTTCAGTCAGTAAGAGCGCCGGAGGCCCAACTTCCTTATCCTTCCTTCTCTCCCTTCCCCTTCTCCCAACACAGGCTGGCAACGCACTTGCGACTTCCCTGGTGTTGCAAGTGTATATGGACGGCGGTGATCACTTAACGTCAGGTGACCCACCTGTCCGTTTGCCTAATAGATGACAGAATTTTTTTTTTTTAAATCTAATCAGTGAACTTTCTTATTTATTATAATATTTCACACTAGTTTAATGAACATTTCTTTCACTAACATACTAATTCATTAAACTAATGTGTTATATTATTAATGATTTAGTATTTGATAAATACTTAATTACTTAAAATCATTTAAGTACAATTATTTCAATAATTTGAAAAGTTGAACTATTCGGATGTTCGATCGAATTATACGGTTCCACTCGCTATCGAATTATTCGGTTCTACGCACAGCCCTAGTATTGTACTATTCCTTGGGCGATTATTTCAAAGTTTAGCAATTAGGACCCCAGTTTCCTAGGTTCATTGGAACTTTTAAAAATATCCTAATTGGACTCTTCAGTGGGTGTGTAAACGCATTTAAAACTTTATATTCGCAGGTATTCTAGAAAGGATAGCTCAATTGAACGCTCAAAATCCCAGCATAGTGAAGACATATTTATGTACAGCTGTGGACCATTACGCTAGCACATACGGTGATAGAGGTTGGGGCTGTGGTTACAGGTAATATAATTCACCTCCACTTAGAATGATAATGAAAATACAAAAAAAAATGGTGTGTGCTTATGAACAGACGATAGAAGTGAAATCTTAGAAATAAATACATGCACATTAAAATTTATACAGATTTACCAATGTTTATATGTAGGTAATTCAATAATAGTAATATTTAAATACGCACAATATATCGACGGGAGAAAGCGGAAAAGTCGTAACTTACATTTTGGGCTAAATCACTTTTTACCATATTCTTATATATAAAAATACCGCTTCGAATGGTCTGGGTCTCGTTTTCCTACGATTAAATCTTTCATCTATACGACCTTGGATTTTTGCCTAGTTTTAGCACTACACATAAAAAAAATTCGTACCTAGGGTAAAATATCTCTTTTTATCATTTTTGGCATCAGATAGATTTTAGGATATATAAGGACATACCAATTTTCAACTTTTTATCTCTATAAATATAATGAGTTATGAATTTTTGGAATCGTTTTATAATATAATAGTTTGAACCGTAAAGTTGGGTTTTTCAAGTTACGACAGTTCCGCTTTCTTCCACCTTTTTTTTCTCAAATTGACTACGCTATTGACCTAGCAAGGTCTTAACAGCTTCACCGGACTACTAAGGCGAGCGCTTAAGGTACCCAGCCGATTTTATTTGACAACTAGCTCAGAGGTGCAACTGTCTTCCATAGATATACACTTGAAATATATTAATGACTAGCTGTACCCGCAGCTCTGCAAGCGTTTTTTTTTTAAACCGTATTAAAGAATTATAGAATTGTGAGACTATGTACAATTTCAGAAACGCTCTTTAAAGACAATTGTAAGTACGACGCGCACACCACTAAAAGTAACATGTAACGTGTACATTAGATATATAAATAGAAAAAGCGTGCCAAATAAGGTTTGTCATCAACAACACATTTGGAACCTTAACCCACCATATAACTACCTCAGTGCTCACTTACACTGTATAAGGAACTATTGAAACAATAACTAAAAATATTATTATAAAGATTTATATTTACATTACAATTAAATTACCATTGCCCTTATTATAATTAAGATTTAGTGACTATACAAAAAATAAACGCTTCTCTGTTCCTGCACGCACTCCTATGTGGAAGTTACTGTAAGGCGAAGCTCTGTCCGGATAAATAGTTACAGTGCCTTCATAGTGTTTATTGCCATTCCTGACTGCAATGACCCTATACGTGATTAGTGTAACATCTAAGATCTTTTTAGGAAAACCTCTATATCATTAATGTTATTAATAATTATAATGTCGAATTGTAAACAATAAGCCGATAATTATTTCTGTCATTAAAAATAAAGAATAAGTTGAAATCTTGCTAAATTTCATGCAGACAAAGTCGCGGGTAACAGCTAGCCTAAAATAGAATAACCACAATTACTTTTTATTAGGTTCGTTATCTACCATTGAAAGTCCCGTGAAAATCGATGTAACCGTTTTGGTGATAGCACAGCGGGCGAAGCCACGGTTAACAGCTAGTATAAACTAAAATTGCTTAAATTACTTTTTATAAGATCAGCTATCTGCCAGTGAAAGTGATCTGAAGATCGATCGAATCGTTTTGAAGATAGCATGGCAGACGAAGCCGCGGTTAACAGATAGTCTAATTTAAAGTAGCCTAAGTAACGCGCTGTAATTTTCTCTATCTGCCAGTGAAATTCCCGACAAAATCGGTTCAGCCGTTTCGAAGATTACCCGGATCAAACAGACAGACAGACCGACAAAAATTTTAAAAATTGCATTTTTGTTATCAGAAGCGTGTATACTTTCATACCCAATCAGTGAAAAAATTTTATTTTGATATTACATACAGACACTTCATTTTTATTATATGTATAGATAATCGTAATTTTATATAGACCATTATTTTTATTATGAAATTTAGTAAAGTTTCAGTCAATGCTACTGAACAGAGAAAGAATAGTAGATAGATAGTTTAACAAATGTTCGACGTGATTCTTTAAATTGGCATAACTTTTTTATTTATGAACCGATTGACATGAAACAAACACTAAATGTTAAGTAAAGGTTACCACGATATATCAGTGAAAACCACATCTAAATCGGATAAGGCGTTTCTGAGATTAGCGTGCACAAACGCACAGACAAACAGACAAACAGATAAACAGACAAACAGACAAAAATTCTAAAAATCATTGTTTTGGGTTCTATTGCATTTATAAAGATCCCTAATAATAGTTTTTCTCATATATACTTAATGTACAGACAGCGGTCAGTTACATTTTTATTATATGTATGGATTACATAGAAAGCATGCGTCATATTATTTTATTATTATTAGAAAAAAATATTTTTATCAAAATATAAACTGACTACAAAAAAATTATCAGAAAGTTTTTGACAATAGGTTAGGTACCTACCTAGTCATGGATTGTCTTACATTAACCAATATCCCAATCACTATATTCACTATTTGAATTTTGACAGTTTCCTGATATATCCTCGACATTCAAGGTCCAAAGCCAATGAAATTAAAACCCCCTTGAAAATATAGGGTATATTTTTTTCCAATTTATTTATTTATTCAGGCTCAAGAACGGAAAACAAATTAATTAAATACAAAATACACATTAATAATAACTTGCAGAACTAAATTTGTCTTCCTATTATAGTTGGATACAATATTTTACAAAATAACTAGCGAGCCCAGCGACCGTTGTCCTGCTGTGGTAATAAAAAATCCTAAAATTCAACCGCAGCGTAACCTACGGATTCCAATTATGAATGAATGAATGAATGAAAAGGAAAGAATGGTTTACATTCTTGAAACGACCTGAACACTCGCAATTTTTTAAATCAAAATCTGTCCAACCGTTTTAGTAGGAGTTCAGTAACATACATACGTACAGATGAAATATATAAAGATAGAAGAAAATAAAATACAAAAATAAATAATGGAAGTTACTACATACAAAACAATTGAGTATATATTATTAAAATTACATTTTTTTTTTGCATGCAAATATATTTGTTTAAATCATCAAAATAAAACTATAAAAATCCCAAAAAGTTGTTTGAAAGTAACAAACATTAAAGAATTGAGAACTTCCCCTTCTTTAAAGTTAGTTAATAAAATTATTTTTGATTTTAATACCAGAAACATGCAAATGGTGGTGTCTTCCTTAATGAAGAATCCCCAGTACGCTGCATTGCTGAAATGCAGCGGAGAGAAAGACTGCGAATGTGTTCCATCCATTCCTCGCTTGCAGCTACTGGTTGAGAGAGCCTGGAGTCTGGGATTTGATACACAGGTTATTATGCATTACTTCATCATCATCAGCTTGTGATAGACCCACTGCAGGTCTCTTCCCGGAGGAAGGTATGGGCATAAACACAACACCAGCCTGCAACGATTGGTGATTGGTGATTTCAAACTAAGAAATCCACAGTTCTATGTTTTCCCAAATACAATAGTACTACAAGAACATTTCTCAGGTTTAGGTTTCCTCATGGTGTTTTCCTTCACCGTCAGCTGATAGTGTTACCAATTTAAATTAGTAAATGTACGTGAATTTAGAAAAATTCTTTGTTACATGCCCCGGGTTCGAACCTGCAGACAACGGATTGATATTCCACCATTAAAATCACTAGGCCACCATGACTATGACCATGACATAAGACATAACATTACATAAGATAACTAGCGGACCCGCCAAGCGTTGACGCGCCCTGATAATAAAAAAATCCTTGACAAATTATAGACCTATAAACCTTCCTTATGAATCACTTTATCCACTGGTGAAAACCGCCTGAAAATCTGTTCGGTAGTTTTTGAGTTTATCGCGAACAGACAGACAGACAGACCTGGCAGAGTACTATGTGTTATAATATATAGTGATAGTGATACAACCGTGGTCCAAATACCAAGGTATCTTTAAAAAGCGTACCAAAGTTTTTGATGGGAAGTGATAACTCAAGGTCCAATTCCAAGTCATGTATACCATATTCCAATCTCTGACCATATATTTATACAGCATGACTGGTTAAATAGTTGCAATACTTTCACAGATTACTCATTACTTACTTCTCGTTTTAAATCAATTTAAAAAATAGGTGCTTAATATTTGACCTAATTATCTCGAGAAACGCAAAACTGATATTCACTCAACATCAGCTGATTTACGTAAAAATCAACTCGTGTAATAAATGAATGACGCCCTGTCGTGTACTCCGGGCCGCGTCCCGTTTCCCTGTCTTCGATCGTGCGGCATTCCCACGATAAGCAGTTACGTAATGATTAACCTTGAAAAGCGCTCCTTAAATTTTGTTTGTTGAAGCTAGGTATGTATGGTTTCCATACTTTGAAAGTTTTAGAACGAACTTTAACTAAGGTTCTCTCTGTTGTTTATTAGTATATTATTATTTTATATGTTAAATGTGACCATGAACTACCTACCACACGATACAAGGGTGTTAAACTTTAAACATTCACCTGGTATATAGAATTTATTTATACAAGTGTTCACTTCAACGTTCAAACTATAACTGTCTTTATTTTTTTCTCGAACTGTCTACGCTATTGACCTAGCAAGGTCTTAACAGCTTCACCGGACTACTGTCTTTAATTCCATTACGTCTTACTTATATAGTTGTTTCGAATGAGGGGTGGAAGATTCTGGAATGTTGTGTTGGTATTTCGAAAGTTGATTTTTATGATAGTCTGTGATTTTTGTAGGAACAAGTATGATGTTATTGCTTTTAGAGAATTTTAGATTTTAACAGATATTTTTTTAAACAAAAAATAAAAATAAAATGTAGAATTGTTGTATTAAACGTTCCAGGGCTCAGAGCAGTTGGGTTCAAAGTTATACAATACAAGGAAATGGATCGGGGCATGTGAAGTGGTCACAGTTCTATCCTCGCTAAGGATAAAGTACGTCATTTTTAGAATCTCCCTAATTGAAAAATGATTATCCATTCAACTTTAACTCTAACATAAAGGTCCAACCATAAATTACGTCACACGGTAATTGAAACAGTCAAAAAAAATATATAACAAAAAAAAGTCACGAAGAGAGGTCGGATTGCATCATAAACTACGTGACACAATATTTTAAAAGTATTAAAATTGTAAACTTAAATTTTAATTACAAATTGCCTTTAATTGATGGTGGTATGGATGATATATGACATATGAAAACGTCATAATTGTTATACCTTCTCGTTGTTGCTGTCTTGATATATCTTTCATTAGGTTTTATATGTTTTGAAAATTTTCCAGAATATCTTAACTGTTATTACTATTATGAGAAAAACCAAAAATCTAAATATATAAAAATTGAGTGTCATGCTGTTTGTCCGCGATGAACTCCGAAACTACTCAACCAATCTTCTTGAAAGTTGGCATTTATTTAAAATTTGGTCCAACTTGAGAGATAGGATAATTAATATCATATATATTAATACGTAAAGCCTAAACTTTGTATCCCTTTTTAACGGAATTGGGCGAACCGATGAACGTGAAATTTAGCATAGTTAAAGTTTATATGGAGGAGAAGTGCAGAAAGCTATTTATTTTATATAAAATGCATTAGAAGTACATTAAATTAATTAAAATATGCATTACTCACGCTACTGCTTCAATTTTACACAACATATACACACATGTAAATATAAAGAAATTTTGACATCTGTCAATAAAGGACTTCAAATAAGGTTGTGAAGGAGGTTGCTATGCTCGACTGTATGTATTATTTTACTCTTACGTTCCAATTACCCTTTTTCATTCTACATTCAACTTTAAAAAATCAATGAACTATGGTCGAATGTCGACCACTGGGTACCCACTAGTTTCTATTAATGGCCACAATATTTTTTAATAATAAATTAAATGACTGGCAATGTTGATTATTGTTATCGAACAGTTGGCGCTTTAAATTAGTTTGTTGACAGATAACTGTGCGATTGAGTATTATAGATATCTCATAGATGGCGCCACGTTTTAATTTTGAATTTCTTTTTCAATAAATGAGCCACAGCAACGCGTGGTGGGCTTAACTAGTATATTTGGGGAAGTTCTATTTTGTAATTTCTAAAATGAAAATTGCAAAATATATGATATAGGTCAGGAGTTCCTAAAATTTATAGATAACGAAACATCAACCAAATACCTTTTATTTTATGGAACCCCATATCAAATGATTACAAATCAACACTGAAATTTATATAACAACATTTTTTTAAAGAAATGTGTAATATAATTGAAACACATTATTCGCGCATTGTCTCTGGCTGTATGTGCTGCTGGGCTATACATAGTCCGGATTGAATGCTTGCTAACTATCTATCTACATAAAAGTACATTACATAACATTCATAAAAGTAATGAGTTTCATATATTTTGCTCTATTTCAAAATAATATTTGTAACTGTGGTATTATTTAATAGCTAATAATAAATCATTTTGGCGGAACACTGATGACTATTCCACGGAACCCAGTTATAGGTCATACGAAAGCGACAACCCGTGATAAATAAAGTAGGGGCTCTGAAATCATGGAACTTCGTGTGACATAATTTGTGGATGTGCCCTAATATATCATGTGATATAAAAAGGAGGCTCGTTTATCAATACCGGCTTACAGATGTCAACTGATAGACTTTCACAAGCCAACGAGCCCGGATGGAAGTCATCCTGCCCTCTTCGAATGGGTGCTTCGTTACTTTCAGGACGATCCAAACGGGTTCAAAGCACCACTGTACTTACAGCATCAGGGTCTGTTTTATTTATCTTAATTAATACTATAAATCAAAATCAATAATACTTAAGAACCGGCAAGAAACTCATCTGGTTCATCTTTTCATGACACATTTTTTTTATAAACACAGATAGTTACCTTCGTTTATGGTGGTTGCACAGTGATTAGTGTCATTTCCAGGCATCACAATCGCACACATATTGAGCCACTATATAATAGCCTTTAATATCAAACCCGTTTGATATGATCCTTGAAATTACTATCAGGCAAATTGGTAATATGCTTTGGAACATTATTGTAAAACTGAATACTATATAAAAGACTGTTACTGGTTTTACTAAATCAAAGACATAGGTGACCAATTTGCCATCATTTCTAGTATTTAAATCATATTTGTCTTTTAGTCGATTCAGTTTATCTAAGTTTTTGCGGGTATACATTATATTATCAAGAATATATTGGGAGGGTAGAGTTGAATTAATTCTTGAAATTCTTGAAAGATTCTTGAAACTTAGTATTTAATGGTTCATCACAAAAATATTGCATATACAAAAGGACATAGTGTACATTTCAGCCAGAAAAAAATTTGCAGTAATGCGAGGACAACCACGTGCAAAAACTAGTGTATTAATAAATCTAAATTTTAGTAATTCAGGTATAATTATTTTAATGAAGCCGATTCAGTTCTGAATTTGTGAAATAATCATCAAATAACAGACAATTGTTTCAATTTTAAATTTTAACAATTCATTAAATTAACACTGCTCTGATCGATTCAATGACTGACACTCTATTTTAACTAATTATATTTCTATTCACTTACAAAATTAATTAAGTCACTATGGAGATGTCTCAGTATATCTATCTCGCTAACACTCATCTAGTATTTTAGTATTAGCGATACTGCATTAAAGCCAAAGTTATCTTTATTAGGTTACAATTTTTTTACAGTTTAAATTTTTTATAAACTTTATAGTTTCATCGAAAATTGGAAAAACAAAGAAAATATTATAAATTATATTTGTAAAGTTGAATAAATCCAAAACGCGTTGGTTTATCAAGAAATTATAAGATAGCTTTTTATAGAGTATTCAGTTTTATGCAAGAAAATGATTTGGTGTAGTCTTTTTGATGGACCAGTAAAGAGTTATAGAATTCTAAACCAAAAAAAAAAAAAAACTTTCTCATGGTAATCGTACGGGAAATTGGAATTTAACACGCGGGATATGTCTATATTAATATTAAAAACTGTGGGTTTCACAAGATTGTTTTCATCATTTCCAACAATATTTTCAATATATTTAAGAAGAAAAACTTGTCGATTTTTTTTAAATCAGTCTAATATACAGTTTTATGATAAATTGCAGGTCATTCTCGAACGATCATAGGATATGAGAAACACAGGGATGGAAAGGCGACGTTACTTGTGCTCGACCCCTCACATTCTCCAGCACAAGTGAGATCTATTATTGTATTCTCTTTTACTTTTTGTCTCTTCTTTCTTTGCCTATTTATTGAGTTAATTAGGATATATATAGTAATAACGCATAACTGATCAAATACAGTAAAACAATTTCTAGAATTTTCTTTGTCTATAATATATATATTAGGGTGGTTCATTTCCGCAAAAAAAATTTTTTTTTCGTTGCTCATGCAAAATATTAATCTACATATAGAAAAAAAATTCACACCAAGTTTGAGCTCTTAAAATTAATTTTAAGTACTTACAATTTAAATTTAATGTTTTACCATTCAAAATGCATGTAAAAAATCAATTCGAAATGACTTTTTTACATGCATTTTGAATGGTAAAACTTTAAATTTAAATTGTAAGTACTTAAAATTAATATATATGTTTCTTTGAACGTCTATTGCTGAAAATCTACTGAATCGATACCGATGTAACCCTAGTTATAGTTTGTTCCAAGACTTTCAAAATTAAGGATACAAAGCTAATAAACTTAGGTTCAATGGCCGCTAACGAATCTTCCGAGGGCGCGACCCGGGATATTAACTTTATTAAGGATTCGAGCTATTATCTGTTTTACTTCATACTTTTTTACCTGGCTTAGGACAGGCAAATGTATCATGGTACGAGGTATTAAACCGTGAAGTATTGTTGTCATTATTATGTAAATTTAATTTTAAAAATCGACGGCAAAACCATGTACTACGAAAATCGACTTTTGGCGTATGAATCATACCTATTCACAACAATCTACTTAAATTTTATGGAATTACACTATCTAATTACATATTTTAATAATTGTTCAAAATTTTGACTGCCTGTGAGTGCACTGACAGTCGTGCCACGTTATTGTTCCTATATAAACATGCGCTTATGGGGTTGAATATGAGTTTTTGTATTTCCCTAGATAATTAGGTCAAATATTAAGCACCTATTTTTTATTGATTTAGAATGTGAATCGAGTACAATCAATCAATATTGCTAGTGTTCAACCAGTCACCCTATATATATGTATACTATATATATATATATATCATTACGTTTTCCTGTAGTGATTAAACAGTTATGTTAAAATTATAAGGAAAAAATATAAAAGACTGCCCTATTTTTTTTTTCTTTGTCGATTATTTTCCATTACTCGTGCTGAACATTTTCATTGTAGGTGGTAAAGCCACGCTGAAGCTATTACTGGTTTCAGCATGAATGTGTCGGCTCGCCCGGGGTTCTAGCACCCGACCCACAAAAAACACCGACGTTAAGTAACAGTACTTGCATTGTTGCGTTTCGTTCGGACAGTTAGAGAGCCGGAAGTCCACCTTCCCTCCCTCCCCTCGCC
>MU158829.1:145283-162885 GCA_015888305.1 Antheraea pernyi | reverse complement strand
CCCCCCCCTCCCAACACAAGCTGGCAACGCACTTGTAACTCCCCTGGTGTTGTTAGTGTCTATGGACGGTAGTGATCACTTAACATCAATTGACCCACCTGTTCGTTTGCATAAAAAAATAATTCTTCGTGCATGTTATATAAAATTATTAGTGCAGCTCATTTCTTACTATCCGTACAGCTATTGTTTGATTGTTTTGTTCAGTTATTTTTAAAGGGATTATTTATGTATTATTCGTGCAAGTTTTCCTTATAAATATTATTTTAGCATTATTCGTGGAGGTGAGAGGTTATTTTAGCATTATCCGTAGAGGTGAGAGGTTATTTTAGCATTATTTGTGGAGGTGAGAGGTTATTTTAGCATTATCCGTAGAGGTGAGAGGTTATTTTAGCATTATCCGTGGAGGTGAGAGGTTATTTTAGCATTATCCGTAGAGGTGAGAGGTTATTTTAGCATTATTCGTGGAGGTGAGAGGTTACTTTAGCATTATCCGTGGAGGTGAGAGGTTATTTTATAATTATCGGTGCAGGTAAGGCAGGTAATGTACGGGAGCGCGGCGTCGTGCGGCGCGGCGCTGCGGCTGCTACGGCGCGGGTCGGGCGCGTTGCGCGCGCGACAGTACCAGCTGCTCTGCATCACCGGACTCATCACCACCGATGAACAGTACGAGGTACTATACTTCCACCTCCTTATCTCCCACCTAAGTAGTGTCAGCACAACATGTTATCCTCTTCTACTCTCTCCTATCAGATATCATGTCAGTATTTACATCTTTTATACAGATTATTTTTCACAGAACCCATTCATACCTTTTATATACATCGTTATTCACGCAATCCATTCCTACCTTTTACATACATATCATTATTCACGCAATCCATTCATACCTTTTATACACACCATTATTCACACAATCCATTCCTACCTTTTACACACATCATTATTCACACAATCTATACACACCTTCGATGTGTGATGAACTGTGGATTTCTCGAAGCTTGAAATCGCCAATACGTTGTGGACTAGCGTGGTGATTATGCCCATATCGTCCTTCTGCAAGAGGCATATGACCCTAACGAGTCTTTTACAGTCTGGTCTAATCATAACCGAAGTCTTCTTACCTACTTTCGCAGGCGAGTAAAGTACTTCAATCAGTACGAATTCCATAATACAAATTCGTAGTAAAAACATGGCGGCGACGCAACGAACTCTATCTCAACAAATACAACGTAATACAATTATTTAGGTAACATTATTTGCAATACACTTGATATTTTCATAATTTTACCTTGTTACGGAAATAATTATGAATTCGAAATAATTACGCACAAAAATTTGTGTCAAAATTAATTATGTTTTGTAAAAAAAAATCCTATTTAAGTTTATGAAAATTGCAACATTTTATCAAACGGACATTTTAATGTAAATATATGTTATTTCGGATATAATATAAAAAATTAAAAACTTAAGAAAATACTTGCTCGTTTATGTATTATGTGTTTCAAACTTCGATCAACAATAACTAGATAAAATATTATATATATAATATATATATATAAAAATCGATGCTAAAAGCTGTCCGCGTAAATATATACTTATGTGTAGCTATTTGTTTACTAAGAAAGGGAGAAAAAAAGTGTTATAACAGTTTTAAGTTCAACCTAATTACAACCATAACACCTAGTAATAAAGTCACAAATGTTCAAAATATTATCTAATAATTACGATAAAACGAGCAAAGCAATACATTACTCCCCTCACAAATGAAAAGACATCATAAACAACATTTAGTGTGAATTCAACCTTAACACATAATGCATAAAGTAAGTTTTCCCGTTATTGTGTGTGTTTGTGTGTGTTTGGAGAGCCAAGGAGAGCCTAGAAACATTTGTATCACAGGTTTAAAGTCAGTAAATTTGATATTATTTAAATTATTTATTGTAAATTATAATAAATTGATATTATTTAAAATTTGATATTATTTGTTAGTTTAAAGCTTAAAATATAACTTATTCAACATGTATTTAGCGAAAGTAAGATACTCCGGCCGTTAAATTGCTTTTTCGGCCTGAAACGGCTTGAAACGGGCTTACATTGGCTGCGTTTCAAACAAACTAAACAAAATAAAGGCTCACATTTCAAGTGAGCTGTTATTCACCGAGACGTATTTTTCGCGTCGACCCTTTATCTAGTTATTGTTGATCGAAAGTTTCAAATGACAAGATAATCAAATCCGCGCCAACTTCACACAATACGTGTCAAAATGTACTAACGGCAACTAAAACATAAAATATAAAAATAATATTTATTTAATGTTGATTTGTAGTAGACATACAAAATTTAATATAATAGAGAAATAAATGTTTTTTTTTCCTTAGACTATGTGACTAAAATCTGTTAAATTTTTTTTTCCTTTTCCAGGTTATTTATGTTCATAGATCATTAACAACTGGCAACAATTTTGTGTCAATTATGTTTTAGCATATCGATTTATTAAGAATTGATAGAATTTTAATAAAAATACAAGGATTTGTATTTTCTCAATTTATGATGGTTGTTGTTTTTTTTAAATGATATGCGATATGCGAAAAAAGATGGCGGTTTGACAATTATCTTGTTATTTGAAACGCAAAATACGTATTTTTGACTGATCGATATTTTCACGCTTATTCGATATTATTTAACTATATTATAATTTATAATTTAACTCATAATTTAATACTGATAAAATTCAGCAAGTTCACAGTTTTCTTAGAATGTACTGTTTTTTGTTATTTTTATTACATAACAGCATACTGGCGAGAAAAAAATTAGGCCCTTCGTAGAGATTTTTATTTCTCTATAGCACACAATAGAGATGGGAAACTATGTATTGAGAGGTATCGATTCAAATATCGAATGAAGATAAAGTAGATAAAATTAAAAGAAAAAATGAAAAGGCAAAGACAATATTAAGAAAAGACTCTTTGATATATGTTTTCTCATAATTTTTATGTCGTGTATTTTTCATTCATTATTTATAATTTATCACATACCATCAGGCGTATACTTACAACTTAAATCGTGTGAATTGATTAGAACTCTAAAGAAAAGATGATGTTTCTGTGACCTTATCATTAAATTTAATATCGACTTCAATTGTGTGATATAAAGCAATTTATCTTATGTTTTATTAAACAAAAGATAAATATAACAAAACCTACAAAAAATATGTCAGATTATTGTATGCGTGTAATCCCTTATTACTTGGGTAATCCCTCAAGTCATTAAACCAGATAAAGTAACAGGAACAATATTCTCCTTCTTTGTGACTCTCGTGTAACTGAACGGTAAATAATTGTTAGAAAATCGATGTTACTGAATTAAAAGTTAAAAAAAAATACGTAGGTAACATTTTGGGAAGATTCCATATTATTAATATATGCAGCTTAATTCACTCCTATATGTTTTTACATTTTTATGACACAAATGTAATATCAAAATAGTTATTTCGTGTCACAGAATAAATATTGTTATTCTTCAATTTCAATTCTATATCTCACGCAGGGAATCCCCGTTTTTGTACGCGCAGAGGAAATCTGTTCTTTATGTTTTTTTTAAATAATTTTACTGAACTTTGTAACATTGAAAAGGTCGATATAATATAATATTATGTTGGAGATCTTTTTGCATATAACATCGGTGTAACAATTTTGGGAAGATCTGTTATATAAGCTATAGTTTTGCACACACCCTATAACTGTTTAGATTGCGTACGCTTAATTCGCCGTTCTACCTCAATTGAGATATAATTTCGTCAATTAATTATAATGATTTTTGTCAATTCCAATGTTTAGTGTAAAATAAAAGATTATTTTTCATATACACAAGTATATATAGATCTCTTTTCTATGATGAGATCCGAGAGCATAGTATGAGGGTTGATAGTTTTTGAGTACGGTTCATAATGTCTATGAACCATTATAAATAGTTGTATACCACATTTTACGTTGAAATGTTGTATTGTTTTATTTTAAAACTATATAGTGTAAATGGGAGATATGTTTAACTTTGACAACGAGAAGCTTAACAAAAAATTTAAAATAATTTTGACATCACATGTGGCCTTTTTGGTTAAGTAAAAACATAAAAATTAAAAGAAATGGAATGTAAAATGCATCAAATTTTATGTTATACAAAACAGAATACAGGGAAAAATATATGGTATGTTAAATACAAAAGATAAAAATTGGTTGAAGGGTTGTTTAGTTTCATTGCATAGATATGAGTTGTATAAAATAATTTGTTTAAAAATAAATAAAATTGGCTGCACACAAAACTATACGATCGATCGTATTCTTAAACTATCAAAGCTAGTCCCAGAAAGGGATTAAGGGTAATTAATATTAGGGAAATTTCAATATGTTCATATAATTTAGATAGTATTTATTGACCAATATAACTTCTTTAGTTAATAAAAATAAAATAAAAATTCGAATAAAAATAATTACGCGATATAATCGTTTGCAATTAATAAAAGTATTTGTTTCATTAAAAAGAAACCAAGAGATAAAGAAATAAAATTATCAACGTTTTTGAGTAAAAATCTACTTTCAAAAATCATTTTGTATTTTAATTATCGATTATCAAAGCTTAAATATCTCTAAAAAATTGTATTTGCTTGTCAGAGACCATATTAATAATTTTAAAGAAATTGTACTATGTTTTTTTTTTAATCACGACCTTGTAAGGACAATAATTGTAAAAGTTTCCTTAGTGAAGGGTAAACAAACGGATCTGGCAACACTCCCGTGTGATTGTGAAAAAATGGAACGCGTTCGAGCTTAAGGTCGACTATATTAAATTCGTTAAAAGATTCGCAAACAAAATTATTTAAAAGTAATGTTATATAAATTAAATAGGAGATTCTAATTAACTCAAGTTAATCGAAATAATTAAAAGTTATTTTATATATTATCAGAAACTTAATTTCTGATTTTATAAAAGTTTATGATAGTGATCTAATTGAATTCGTAGTTTGTAGTTTCAAAGTTAACAAGTGGTACATATATATAAAAAAATAAGCTCTCATGACATTGCCTTTGGATAATATTAAGAAATAAGATTTCTTATCGGTTTATTGGATGGAATAGTTTATCTGAAAGCGGCGGCCGAGACGCTCCAATAATAACCCCGACTAAAAAACAAGCCTCGAGAGATCAAAATCTCAATAATTTGACAAAAAAACTTGTTCCCTTCCGTACAAGTCTCGTCGTCTCCATTACTAGAATTCTGACACTTCGACAAATGGAAATAACCAATTGTTCCCTAGGATTTTCCTTTGTAACTCGAAAAAAATGTATGTGATTTTTATTTTAAGCAATACATCTGCTCAATCATTCTTATTTATATGATTTCCATAATTTAAAACTTATCAAAAAAGTTAGTAAAGTTTTTTTTTTTTATACTAGCACGGCAAAATGACTGCACTGTGCCTGATGGTAAGCACAGTACAATCCAAAAACAATGGCGACCACCGAGTGACACACTATCCATCGCCGGTCGCCACTGTCATGCCGGCCTGCGAAATGCTGGATACTCACAGGCTGATCCCGAAACGCGACCCGCAGAAGCGAATCACTATGACGGGCTTTTTCGCCATATACATGGTGGTTGCGACCCAGTCACGCTGTAAAGCCCTACCACCCCGTTAGTTGGTTAGTAATGTTAGTTGGTTGGTTAGTAAATTCGAAATCTCTATAACACGGATTTTTCGCGTCATCCCTAAGTTTGTCTTACCGAGGTTTGACTATACCAGTTTAAGAAATAAGGAACAAAGTATGGGAATTAATTAATTATTCCCAATAAATTCCTTACTAACGACATTGTGTACAAAATACAGTCCATCCATTAAATCGTAAGAAATGAAACATGTATTACATATAAATATTGTTAACAGTAAGTGATATATAATGCTATATAACTAAATAATAGACAGCTTCGGATAATATATAACACATATACATTATTTTGCACCAATCCCTATAGTTCTTAACGTTGAGATTTTTTTGTTATGTAGTATGGTATGAAATATGAGTGTTGGGTCGTCAGTTTAAATGGCGTGACGCAGCGACCAAGAACAAAATTGTTCGCATCTAACGCTAACAGCGAATTTATATCTTAAAAGGCTCATAAAAGAAAACAAATTAATTAATTAGTTTAAATTTTGTTTTTCTCTTCATTTCACCAAGGCTTAATTAACTCATCTGCCAGTGCCATGTAAAAAACAATCACAGTTATGTTTTTGGTACAATTACAATTTAATAACAACCATGTTATTCAGAATTACTTCAATTTTATTGAAATACTAGCGGGCCCGGCAGACGTTGTCCCGCCATGATTAAAAATAAATCCTTGACAAATTATATACCAAAACGTTCCCCATGAATCACTTTATCCACTGGTGAAAACCGCATGAAAATCCGTTCAGTAGTTTTTGAGTTTATCGCGAACAGACAGACAGACAGACGCGGTAGGGGACTTTATTTTATACTATGTAATGAATGATATAAAAGACATTTTATGATTATTTCTTTATAATCACATCGCGTCGCTATACATCTAAGCAATTATCTAAAAATTCAAGTTCCTTTAATATATTTGTATGTTACTAAATATCATGTCGTTAATTATGTCAATTATAAATAATTGTATTATATTTGTAAACCTGTTTACGTTAAAAGGATATAAAAATATATATTTTAATTTGTAGTTTGTGACTTTGTTAAAAATATAGTAAATATATAAATAGTTCCTGGCAACTGGGAACATTTATTTTTTTACTATTATTGTTATCTTTACTTCTCATTTTATTTATTCTTCTCTTAAATCCTTATTATTTTAAAAATACCTTGGTAATAAAAACCTTCACTTATATAAAATAAATTTCTTATCTCATAAAATCTGCTCATTTTCTTCGTATTTATATATATCTTCATTTATTGTATAGTAAATAGCTTATAATATACCCGAGCCAAGTGGCTATTCCAAAGAAATGTAAATGTATTATAATTGGGGTGAAAAGTAATTTAATTTCAAATTAATACGTATAGGGAACAAAATGGAATGGAGCATAGCTTATATTTAAAGTTGGAGTTTCTGTAAAGCATTTGCGGTTTCATTAATTAATGTGTTATAATGAACAGTCATAAAGATTATGTTTTAGATAATGGCTGTATTAAATGTTTTTTTTTGTAATATTTAACTTCAAATTTATAACATTTAAGATTTAAAAAAATGTACTTAACTTTATGTAATTAACACTCATAAAGATCATGTTTTTCATTTGTACGTAGGTGTTACATTTTATTTTAAGTGTTAATATGATATAACTGATTCTTTTTCTCGAACTGATTACTCTATTGACCTGACAAGTTCTTAACAGCTTCACCGGACTACTAAGGCGAGCGCTTAAGGTCGATTTAAATGTAACTGAATGTAAGACCATACGTTTAAGTATTTCAGTACAAATGTTAATGTTAGAATCTTGGGCACGGTTTGTTTGAGTTAATTTTTAATTATTAATGATAAATATGAGCCAGATGTTAAAATTATCATAACTTTATTCGAATGGAATCCTTCCTGAACTGCTTCGTTCACTTTTTCTCTCCACGCTTGAATTACTGTCAGTAAATTAATAATTTTGGACTCACTTTCCTGTTTCCTCTATTAACATCAAACTTAAGCCTAAATTTAATAAAATGTATGATAAATCTATATTATCTTATTTTGACATCTGGCAATATCTAATCTTAGAGATAACAGCACTGTTGCTTGAATAATGTTAATTTTATTGAAACAAATGACAATAAATATTACAAACACTTTATGAGATCATAAACGTTTTTTATAACGTAAATATAGATTATATACTGGAAAAATAATAAGTTAAATAGTTTAATTTTAAATTTAATATAATTTGAAAAAATGTCATTTACCACCATATTTTTTAATATTCGCCAAAACATACGAAAACAAACATTGCACGATAAATGTACGAATAGATTATGATGAAATTAAAAATACTTTTATTTAAGTCAACAGTGTCTGTTATAATACTTTAGAATTATTAATATGCACTCACTCATGTGATATATTTATATTATATTATGCGAGTAATTAGAAATTCCATCGTTTTTACGTACATAAAGAGATTTTCCACATTTCCACATTGTCTCTAGTAGAAGTTTCAATATGTTATAGGTAAATCACATTTATTACTTGTTAATAACTAACTGTATTACATTTTTATTATTATTTCAAGTGTTCGGTCAGTAAGAGCGCCGGAAGACCACCTGCCCTCTCCTTCCCCCTTCCCTTACTCCCCTCCCCCCCAAGACAGGTTGACAATGCACCTACGACTCCTCTGGTGTTGCAACTGTCTATGGACGGTGGTGATCACTTAACATCAGGTGACCTGTCCGTTTGCCTCCTATGATATAAAAAAAAGTGTAGAGAAAAGACCTAAATAGTGTTCATCCTTTATATCCGATAACTGCTTATATGCCATGATGATACATAGATATTTATGTGGAAATTTGTAAAATCTTATGCTTTTGACTAGGGTCGAATATCGATAATATGTGATAGAAGAGCGTAGCATCACTAATTCGTAATAGCATCGTTTGGGAACGCACACTTTAGATTATGTCACCATTTAAAAACATCAGAAAACCTATAAAACATAGAACATGAGAAAATTTGGACGAGAAGAGGAACAAGAAAGTTTTTTATAGCTGAGTAAAATATTTACATGTTTAAAAAAATCTTCAAGTGCGAATCGGACTCGCCGATAGAGTTGTATTCCGAGACCCAATTTATTCGGTTTATCGTGCTTTCGTTTTGGTACAGTATTCATTTTTTTATTTTACTTTGATGATTTAAACGCTAGTATGTAATTTACGGTTTTTACAACAGATCGAAACAAAAAAATAATTAAACATGTCTTTGTGAGGATTGGAGAGGCAATTAATATTTTACTTTTTGATTTTCATGTAGTTTGTTAAAATTTCGAATATCTTACTAGTACGGTTCAAGAGATAGAATCCTGTAAAATAGAACAGCGTAGGTTTAATGTTATAATTATTTCTTTGGGTGGAATAAAAAAATGAATGAAATAGGGTTACTTTACTATAACTAAAATTATTAAAAGTCTATAGAATTTTCACTAGCGTGTGCGTTCCCGAAAGATTCCTATTGGTTGCCGTAAACATTCACGTTGCCTTGTAACAGTAGTTTCTCAGCGAGAGCTTCTTAGGGACAGCTAGGCTGTGCTGACCCGTAATGTTTCCTCAATAAAGTTATTGTAAGTTACATAAAACATGCGTTTTATTTTCTCCCATTTTTTGTTTTGGCACAATGCAGTTAACGCCTTTGCCAATTCCTACGACAAAACAATTTTTTTTTATTGTAAATCATAAATATAACATTTTGTGTTATGATTTAAATAATCTCGTATGTGGCTAACACGAAACCTGCTGGATGATGACTGGATTGCAAAATAACGTGGTTACTTAAAAGGTTGAAACAATTTAAAAAAATAGTGCGTGGAGTCCCTTCGCGCAGGAGAAGTGAAACTTCGTAATGTGGAAATGATTTTCAGGAAAGGGTAGAAAATGATTTTTAGTTAAATCATATTGTTTCTTTAAGAAAAACTGTATTAACATTGCTTACAATTCACAATTGATCGCATCTTTTAATTATCATTTTCGAGTGGAGAAATATCCAAATCTATAAAATTTACAATGGGATTATGATAACTAAAGTAAGATACGAAATGTTTGATTATTTTTCTCGCTCTGTCTCTTTCTATTCCCCTCCCCAGGAGCGTTGAACGTTTAATGCGATAGTGCTTTCATACCCCCTCCATGGTAACGTTAAACGTTTAACGCAACCTTGTTTGAAGTCGCATTTTAAGTTCGACTTCAAAAATGATTATTAAAAGTAATAACAAATGTAACTTTTCATTTATATCTTAACAATTCAATAGTAATTAGACTTGACAGAAAACGCAGTCTGCTAATAAGGTAAAACAGGAATCTAATGGCGTCGCACTCTGCGTGAACTAACGAATAGAGCACGAAATCTCACACTGATTATACCTATATAAGATATTTATGATTTCGTATTCCCGTTTCCTCCTTCAAAACTGAAGTTAGTCTTAGTTTTTTTTTTCAAAATGGAAATACGTTATTTGGATGTCTGTATGGTTTTATTTTATTACATCCATCAAATTTGTTTATTGAATGTCTAAAAAAGCAATGTCACTGGGCACTCTTAGTACTTTTAGAAGGTATGTATGTTCTGGTTCCACTAACCCAGGTAGAAGACGAGTACGTTTGAATTGAATAAAGATTATCCACTACTGAATCTTTCTTACAAAGTATATTTTTATAGTTACAAGATATGTCATTTTTTTTTCGAACTGATTACGCTATTGACCTAGCAAGGTCTTAACAACTTCACCGGACTACTAAGGCGAGCGCTTAAGGGACTCAGCCGATTGAGATATGTCATTCATTTCAGTCATTTTGAAGAGTTCATGAAAACCGATATAATCTGACAACAGTATAGGTTCAATATTTATATTTAATCATTATTTAGAATGTTGAATGAAAATAAAACCAATATAATTTTATATAATATATTTAAAAAAAAATGTTCATAAAGGATAAGAGCTGTCATATATAAACAAACTATATATACGATACACAGGTTATTTTTTTACTGTTTTAATAGCACTGATATTTACTAATACAATATTTATTCAGTTATACAAACATAACTTATTAATAATAATTATTGCCAGACATCAAAACAGTACATAGAAAAGGGTTTTGATGACAAGAAACTGGTGTCACGTGATATTAAAACTGATCACTATAATTCTTAAGTATCGTAAGTAACGCAAAAACAAATGGACTGCTCAAATCAGACGCTCGAGTAGACACACATACTCATAATCGCTCAACTGAGCCGTATATTCGCCTCAGCGAGTGTTTTCACAGAGCAATTCATTTGCATAAGATGCTCAATTACCGGTAATTAACAATATCCAATATTTAGATTGGCGTAATAGATACTTGAAACTATTCTATATTAAAAATAATTATACATTCAAAATATTTTGTATTTTTTAAATTATAACAATAAACCAGTTCTTATTTATTCAACCCCCTTTGTGCAAACATTACAAATGAAACTACAATGCCATGGGATCTTAGAATAATATTATAACCAATTGAGTTCCTTATAACTTGTTTCGCAAGAAATGGCTAAATATATCAGCTTCAAAAAACGAATTCAGGTATGTACCATTCATAATACAAAGCTCTTCTGTATAGATTCATTCGTAAGCACACTTTGGTATTACGTACACAGATAACACAATCGTGCTTTGCTAAACCTTAGTTACGTCTGGTACATAATCTATTATTTATCATAAAACCATTTGTATATGTAATGAAATGTATTATTTTGCTGTAACTTATTTTTGTTCTGTTTTAAAAAATAAATATGAATCAGATTAGTATTATATGATACAAGTCAGTAAAATATGTTATACTAACACTAACGTAAATTATTTTTATTATAAATTGATCGGAGCAGAGAATTGTAATGAAATTCATATGAATAAAACTCTACTAGAGAGCAACATAAGAAAACATAGGTATGAGAATCTTTCTATAAGGATTAATTTCATTATATATTGTTAGAAAAGATATAGACATTGAAAAGTTCATTAGTCAAACTAAATTTGTTAATTTAGTACGTTTAGTAGATAATTTACTAAATACAAATAAAAGGCATAGATAACACAATGTTCTTTCCACAGACAATCTTACATTGTATTGTATAATCTGTAAAACTTGCTACGAAAAATATTATCGATGTAAACTACCTACCTTTCACTCTTACTTTGTTCACTGACTTGCAGAACAGTACAAAAATGGTACCAATATGAAATTAAATCAATTTTCATCAATCAAATTAATAACTACCAAAAAAATACAAATACAAGACAAAATAACTTAAACTGTACTATAAAAATTGAATAAATACAATATGATGACAAATCCTTTACGAAATACTGGTCGTAATTTAGGAACTAAATAGCCGTACCTTTTGTATCAAATTTAAAACTTACGAGAGCTTCGTTTACAAACGAAATTGGCAATTAAAAAGCCATAGACAAGCCTCTATATCACAGCTGTCAAAATGCACAGTAACGCAATGCATTATCCCTCGCAATAAAGCTACACGAACGCAATCACGAAAGCCAACAATACAGACTATCTAATCAAATTAATTTTAAAAACAGACAACATTATAGTCGGATATATTTGAAAAAAGATACTTTATCTATATGAAGTTCATAAATCAAATTATTTTATAAAATAAGTTTATGAGTCGGGTTATTTTATAAGATAAGATATTTTGTAAGATATTTTATCTACATTTGTTAAAATCATCAACATCATTACATTTCAATCATCGCTTTGACAAACGTGTCACGTTCCAAGCCAAATGCGTGCAGTGGCTTAATAATCTTAATATCTATGTCTTACGGTAAAAAATAACGAGAGTTGTCTATGGACACCCATAACGAATCCACTGGTAAACTAAAATGGCTATGAACTTTCCTAAACAGATTCGCGTATTATAAAAAATAAATAGACCAATACCTAATGTTAAAAAAAAATCTTAATGTCAAATAATTAATCGAGATATTTATTAGACTTATACTAATTCACACGTTAGATAGTCATTCAAAATGGTTTCGCTTTATTTAATTCATTTTCAAATGTCGAGTGAATATTGATGATAATTCATTTCTATATACATAACCGTCATGAATTACGTCAATTCATAGAAACGGTTAATTAAAAAAAAATAGACAATTTTCTTATTAGTTGTATCAGTCCACAATAGAAAATTTTGCTGGAAATATAAATAAAAGGAATTTTACTAAAACTGTAGATATATAAAAATTAAGCCTCAATTGAATAAAGCAAAAACATTACGAATGACGAAAATAATAAACATTTTGCTGTTCCCAAGTTTGGTCCCAGACACCTTTCAAACAAACAAGGCACTAATGACAGACCACTTTTTTTTTAATCTTACACAATTTAGTACCCTAATAAAATGCTAATAAACTTGAGAAATTCCGAAAACGTATCGAAAAATCAGCAAAAGATTTATCGAATAATACTATAATATCATTCAAGATTTAGACGATCATCAAACTTCCCTCATTATGATTATGAATAAATAATATAAATGAATTTACTAGTAAAAGTCATCTTGAATGTTACTACGTATTAAAATATTCCTGTCACATCACCTATAGTTTGCAACGCACAGAAATCCTTCAGGATAATTCCATCCACTTCACACACTCACGAATCACTCATAAAAATCTGACACATTTGACAAATGTCAATTGGAATCCAAACCACAGAACGTGATTTTCATATACCATGGTTTTTATAGTCATATAAGTAATAAATCATATAGGTAATAAGTCATATAGGTAATAAGTCATATATGTAATAAGTCATATAGGTAATAAGTCATATAGGTAATAAGTCATGTAGGTAATAAGTCATATAGGTAATAAGTCATGTAGGTAATAAGTCATATAGGTAATAAGTCATTTAGGTAATAAGTCATAAAGGTAATAAGTTATAAAGGTAATAAGTCATAAAGGTAATAAGTCATAAGGGTAATAAGTCATTAAGGTAAAGAAGGTCTGTGCGTTGCAATTTACTGTAAAACTTATCAACAAAAAGTGCAAACTTGTGACTTCTTGATTCTTACCACTAACATTACAACGATGAGTCGGGTTCCGAACTATTCCAACCACTTTGAGGCAACACTATCGGGTTTCGCGTCTCGTCCTTTCGTAAACCGTTCATGAATATTTTTTTCTTTTCGTGAAGACATTTTTGAGATGTCTAAAGCATCAAGTAAAATGTATTGTTTTCTCTAAGCAGATATGTGAAATGTGCAAATACAAATGCACGCAGAAAGTGTAATTTGTAGACTGGTTTTATCCCAGCTAAAAAAACTTGGAGCTTATCTTTTTCAGTTAATTTATGAGGCATCAAATCTTATAATCTTAAAATAATTAGATTGTCATTTGGTTTCACTAGACTAATGAAATTTAAATATTCCAATACAATTAGAATTTAGCAGAAGCATTTGCAATTTTGTTTTAAATATACAAGAATATCCTAGCATCATTTACATTTCTTTTGATTTATAGAGTCATTTATTAACGTTGAATTGTAATTTTAATGGCGCGTAAATATGAAACCATCTATATTGCGGTTATCCAATAAAACTGGGTCGACCGCAAACTTTAAGGATAAAATATAAAACCAAGAGATGTTTAATTGACAGTGTAATAAACTTCTGCGTTGGGAAACACTATTTATTATTCACTGGAATGCGACCTGTGAATACCGTATAATCACAAAAAAAAAAATTATGTCCAAGATTCTTAAAATATATCAAACGATCGAGATATTAAGTGGTTTACAAAAATATTGGATTCAGAAATAAAACTCATCTCTTAAGTGATCTCTATAAAAGAAAAATCCCTGAGGATTTTTCATTAAAAATAATTTGACAGTTGTCGATATCCTCTTTCTTTAACACCCTAAAAACATTTGCCAGTGTCATCATATATAACGTCAATTAATATGGCAGAGGTCAGAACCACAGAGGCTATAGACCAAATAAAATATGGAACTGTAGAAAATATTACAAGAGTTATACGAACGACGATTATTAAAAAAAATAAACGCGAATCTCGATTTTGTTGCCGGTGGTTTATAAAAATATCATAAGTCCATTGCGCGCGCCGGTACGTTGCGTGTACGCCTAATATACATCACATTAAAATTACATTAAACAGCCTTTTTTTGAGTTTTTTGTTTCTTTTTTTTTAAATTACCATAAGATTATTCCCATTTAAATGAAAATTGGACGTTTTCTTATGTTTTTCTTGTAAAAACTTAGTGATATCAGTTAAGCGAAAATAAGTAGTCTTGTTAATTGTAAAGAGACATACAATTCGATAAATGTCTACGTTTAAAACTTAATCTTTGGAGGGAATCTTTTAATTTTTGGAGGAGGCCTTCACCCGAACAGGGGTTATTGCAAAAAATAAATAAAGGATAGTCATAAGTCTATGATTATCATGTAAATATTTATGTTTAAGTTCATGTTTAATTTGTAAGAAATATAAGGCTTTTTTATTTTTTTTATTTATTTTATAATACTTAATCAATTTTTTATTGGAAAATAAAACTATTTCCTTTAATTTTATGTAAAACTGTCCATCACTAAGTTCTTACAAGTCATTAACACTAATTTAATACATACATAAACTCGAGTATCAAGAGATATATGATTTTAAATCAAAGTGACGAACACAAACTCAGTTTTTGTACAAATGTTACTAATATTCGTTATATATTCTACTTACATAATACAAATACGTTGTCAGAAAGTTATAGAGTTACAAGTAGAATAGAAACAAAGCATTTTAAAAATACCTTTGAGTATAATGAGACTTTCAAATTAAATTGAAAGAATGAGACTTTCAAATTAAATTGAAAGAATGAGACTTTCAAATTAAATTGAAAGAATGAGACTTTTAAATTAATTTGAAAGTAACATTGTATTAGGTACACTCGGGTCATATTTAATTACAGTACTTGAGGGTTACAACGGTCATTAATATTTAACAATATAATACTATCATAACAAAAAAATATCTAGAAAATTATATTTTCATAGATTTTTTTCGTAAATTCGCTAGAAACAATAAAGAATCCTGCAAAAGAACGTATCAATTTACTATGAAGTAGTTCTTCCTGACAACTGCATTGAATTCCTTTTTACGCGAGCGACTTCTGCTCGTTCAGAGGCTGTTCCTCCTTAGTTTCTTCAGCGGGTTTGTTCTTTGGCGAGTTCCATGGCTGCAGCTCCCCTGAACCCAGCAGTACGAAACACATAGCTCCTGTTATATACGTACCGGCTAGGATATAGAACACTATTTTCCACTGTTCTGCCGTGTTCTGTGAAAACATTACAAGATTAAGGTATCTACCATGTTTTGGGTTAGTCGCTTACAATATTTTAAGAGATGATAGTTCATGGTCACATTCAAGATATAAAATAATGATATCAAAACATTTACTAATAAATAACAACGAGAACCTACGTTTAAATTTATTCTAATACTTTCAAAAGTATTAATACAAACGTAATAAACCTAGGTGCAATGACCGGTTCCACAAGCTGCAAGGGGCGACCCGGAGTATAACCTTCCATAATAAAACGGATAATAAACCCTTTTGTTTTGTTCATGTCATTACCACGTTTTATTACGCTTCACTTACACTTTACCTGACGGTCATTGACACTGTGCTTTAGCATAGATGCGTAGAGGATTGAGTATACTTTTTGTATTCTTCTAGATAATTAAGTCAAATATTAAGCACCTATTATTTTAGTTGATTTAGAACGAAAATCGTGTGCAGAGTATCCTCCATAAATATTGCTACTGTCTAAACTTTCACATGGTATAATTATTATAATTAATACGCAGTAAGTATAAAGGTGTTCCTTCCAATATACGAGAGAGTACGTGAATGGTACAATTACGACCATAGATCATTAATTTTTGAGTTTCAATATTCTTGTGATTTTATTTTGATAAAGTTGTAGAGTCAGTCATCGAGAAAAACCGGTATACATATTTTTACAAGCATATATAGTTACATTCATTTTTGAGAAATGCGTACAGAGGGTCGTCATTTCCGAACGTCACCATCGTTCACATAATTGTTTATAAACCTCAATAAAGTTAAGAGCTTAAAACTTTCACAGAAAGACTAGCATCAACAGGTAACAATTTCAGAAAATTCGTTCGTGAAGAAACGTATATATAATTCAAAGCCAATTCTGTAGCTCATCAAAATTGCAACCAAAGATATAGAGAATGACTTAGTAAAGTTTCAAATGAATGAATGAATTGTTGTTCGTGAATCTTTCTTCCAGAAGAAAAGTTATCTTGAAGGTTGACGAGCGATGTTGAATCGAATTTAAAATTTATCAGTACAATATATTCTATTTTCACCATTCGTGAGATTCAGATCTTCAAATTTCGTATTAATGAATGTTGTAATAAAAATACTTACATGGTCGTTTGTAAGTTCTCCGACCATGAACGTGGAGAGCCAACCGCCGAACGAGGATAGAGTGTTCGCCATACCAAATATTGTACCTGGAATGTTACAAATACGTTTCAAGTGCTTCATTGTCTGCTTCGTTTATTAATCATAAAAACATAAACACCACACCGCTTGCCCCACTTCTCGACAGCAAAAATTGACACATCCTGAACGCGCAGTGCTTACAAAAATAGTTATTTCTTATAACTTTATATGCAATGAAAATATTGTGACAATTATTCTTTTAAACAAGGCCCGAGAGTCTAAATAATAAAAAAAGATAAAATATAAATTATTTTATATTTAATATATAT
>MU158829.1:105517-145267 GCA_015888305.1 Antheraea pernyi | reverse complement strand
TATATATATATTTATATTTAATTTAAATTTAAATATAAATTTTTGAATGAAGCGCGCACGACGACCGCATAGGACTTTTATTTTTGATCTATTCGAAGATATAAAATTTACTAAAAGAAGATCCTGTAAATCCGAATAGATTTTTGTATTGTGCTTAGTCGATGCGTGATCAAAGATAAACTTACCGCTGAAGTTTGGCGCGATGTCAAGCCCATTGCCGAGGTAACCAGCAGTTACTGCTCCGTTGATTGTGAGCGCTGTCGTGAATATAGCAATGGACCACACGCGGTCACCACCGAGAGACGCTTGAGCGATCATCAGGAGCCCTGAATTACAAGTATTTCATTAAGTAAGTAATTATTAAGCCGCTTTATCCTTAGAAGAGAGAAGAGATAAATATTCATCTATTCGATAAACTGACTTTTGAAGCGATGATGGCTCAATCGAAATTGGTCACATACGAATCCTAGCGACTGAGTCCGGAGTCATTAAACCATAGCATTGTGTGTAGAAAGTGAGTGCTGGGCTATGAAAGAGACAGATGAGAGACAATTACATGTAGCTGAGATGCGAACGTTAAGGTGGATGTGTGCTGTGACTAGAATGGATAATATTAAGAATGAGTTTATTTGAGAAAGTTTCAAAATAACACCAGTGACAGAGAAGTTGAGGAGTAATAGGTTAGCATGGTACGGGCATTTCTTGAGGAGAGATGAAAACCATGTAACTCGAAGAGTTTTGAATATGACGGTGGACGGATACACGAGTAGAGGAAGACCGAAAAATGTTTGGATGGACTGCGTGAAAATTGATGTGTGTAAAAGGTGTGAATACTGAGATGACATCTGATAGACGAGAGTGGAAAAAGAAAACATGTTGTGCCGACCCTACTTAGGTGGGATAAGGGTAACAAGATAATGATGGTGGTAAGGCTTTGTGCGTCTGGGTACTAGGTACCACTCTCAAATTCAAAATCTGTCGCCAAGCACCTATTTGTGTGTTCCGGCACACTCCTCTAAGCTTATCGTTATTATCACCTTAAACCACATCGTTATTTAACTCCAGATGGGATTATGGTGAAATGCTAAAACCTATATATTATTAAATAACGAATTATGATAGATCTCATGCCAGTAGTAGTAGTTGTTTCTTTACCAAACCAATACCCGGTTTCTGAGATACTCGGTTAAACTACCAATAGTTATTGACTCAACAAAGTTATCCCTAAGATAAACTGTCAAATGGTCCGTTGAGTTTACTGACATCTATCGTATGATTGTGGGTTCAGAAACGCAATTTGCCAAGTTATCGAACCGATAACGTTATTGAACAGATAAACTACAATTAAAGCACATCAGAAACAGGGCACATGTAGTTCAGTTTCTGTGTATACATTATCTTAAGAATATAATATTTAATATCGTTTGTGTAATATTTATATATGTATATATATATAATTGTGCATGTATATCGCAAACTATTGTCACTGAAGTAATAATTGCTACAACAACAATAATTCAAGTCGTAGCTGTGTCGTAGTGGTATGACCGACGGAATATCGCTTCGATTTCCGCATATTCGAACTCCGACATGTAGGAACGAATTATTTACTAACTCAAAATTATTAACACTATGAATTAAATGGTGAATGAAAACATGGCGAAGAAGTGAGGCAGAGAAAATTTCTAGTACGAGGGTTTCTTGAGGTTGAAATAGCCAATACTTCTAAGTATGATATGGTGATTATACCTTGTGGTGAGGATCGGGGAGACATATTCGTCCCAGCAGTGGGACTTTTCGTGGCTCACGTTATTATATGAATAGTAAATTACAGGAAAAGTTATCATAACCATTCTTATAACTTATAAATGAAGAACTTACCAGGCAATCCAACAGCAAAGCCCGTGAACAGTTTCCTTGCAGCTGTAGTGGTCAACTTCCCACTTCTCCTCAGGAAGTCGGCTAATACAGAAGATGCCAAAGCGCATAAATATTTTCCCAGGTACGGTAGAGATGATAACAGACCGTTCTGTGAACAAAAGACGAATTTAAAATCTTAATATGTATTTAAAAAAAGTTTTTACCTGTGCCCGAGCTCCAAAGTGCGCAGAAAAGTGTACCGAACTGTTTTATACTGGCTTCATATTACATATAGGAATCTTTATAAATTATAGAGTATGTTACTATGATACGACAATATAATACGTTTGTACTAAGTGTAGTACAGTCTTCATCACTCCACTCCAAACATAAACAAAACATCACCATCACACCCCAAGAGACCTACTCACTGTAGGAAAGTATGGGCATAATCACCACACCAGACTACGACGTGTTGGCGACTTCAAGCTCTGAATAATCCACAGTTCTATATTTTTCCCATATACGACGGTACTACAAGAAGCTTTCTCATTTTTTTTTATATCATAAGAGTCAAACGAACAGGTGTGTGACCTGACGTGAAGTGATCACCATCGTCCATAGACACCAGCAACACCAGTGGAGTCGCAGGTGCGTTGCCAGCCTGTGTTGGGGGAAGGGAGGGGGAGGAAGAGGAAGGGGAGAGAGGGGAGGTGGGCCTTTCTGAAATCCAGGTTTCCTTACGGTGTTTTCCTTCACGCGGCTTAGTTGATACCGTGTTCGGACACTTTGTCGATGGTGATGGACAACGGAGTTGAGCATTCGATAAAGGAAAATATCCTGATGAAACCATAGCATAGTGGTCGGGCTTTTTTTAAGACCGCCTGGCTAACTACCACCCTCAAAGATGAAAACCTGTCGCCAAGAACCTGTTGGTGTGTTTCGGTAGCTGCAGTTGAGAGCCAGTCTCCCCCTAGGTTTATCGTGTTTAACGTCAGATGATATTGTAGTCGAACGATAAAAAACTTATAAAGTATGAAGAAATAACGAATAATAATAGGTAATTTACCGATGTTTACATCTCAGATGACGCACGAAAGTAATACGAACAGTTTGTTTGAGATCATAAACGAGACCAGTTTTCAAGCAATCTACCTGTTAAATTGTAAAACTGATAACAAAAAAAAGTTCTAAACACAGCTTTAAATAGTTTTAACAAAAACAACAAAGCATTTATGAAAATCAGTCAAGAAATTGAATATAGATGCAGTATAAATATTATTTACATTCCACTTTGAATGTGTTTATAGTTTTTTTTTCTTGATAAGACTCTCAGGTATATTTCAGCCCCATAGACGGCGTTTTTGTCGAAATATAGATTATTTGATAAATTACTTCCATCTTTTTAAATTTATTTCACTAACTAAAACGAGATTACTTTGTCTCTAGAGTATTATAATAAATTGCTTTTTAATAAAAAAATACTATAATAATTCTCATTAATATTATAAATGGGAAAGTGTGTTTGTTTGTTACGCTTTCACATCGTAACTACTCATCTATACTATCCTTCGCAGGGTGGTTCGGGGGTATCACTACACTAAGACCAATACGAGCAGAGCGCCAATTAAGAATTTTTCAAAAACGAGTTTTTTTTAGCGTTAGCGCAAAGTAACTATTCCACGCGGCCATAATCTAGTATATATTAAAGTTATTCACTGTATCCGTTTTATTTGAAACCGTATAATAAATAACTCTAAAATTATGCAACTGTGCGGCGTCATGAGCCAACTTGTACGTATCCGGGCGCGGCGCCGCCGACTCATCTTTGCGGCCATTAAGTTGTTTTGCGCACAGACGTTGGTTTTCTTTTTTTTTCATCTCGGTTTCTTAGTAAAACATATATTTGTTTCGGTACCGAGAATCGCTTAGATTAATCGCATTAAAAAAGTATACATCCGTCTAAAATAATTAAAAAATACGTGTAAATGTCCTTGATTTTAATGAGATACTTTTATATCTAAACAATGACAGGATTCAAAGTTTGACAAGAATTCACTTTTCTCCGCAAGTGTACTTCGGTTTACCAATTAATGAGATGTAAAAAGGGAATTTGTTTGTTAGTATTTTGCTTCTTTTTTTTTTTTTTTGAAGTGAAACTACTTAGTAAATGTGTCTATGGGATTTTATGGAAAGAAAATGTATAAACGAAAAATATAAATCTATAAATGTAAATAAAGGCTTTAAGCTGTGAGAGAATGAGATAGTTTATTCTTCATGTACTCGAAATATATACAAAGAGAGGGAGACAGAGAGAAACATTGAAATCTATAGCACATTATTTTCTGTTGGATCGTTTTTTCTCTATATCATAGGAGGCAAAGGCAGGTGCGTGATGTTAAGTGACATTACCGTCCATAGACACTTGCAACACCAGAAGAGTCGCAAGTGCGTTGCCACCCTGTGTTTGGGGGAGTGGGAGGCGGAAGGAAGAAGTGGGGAACTGGGATGGGAGGTGCATTATCCGTCGCTCTCACTGACCGAACGAAACGCAACAATGCAAGCACTGTTACTTCACGTCGGTTTTCTGCGATAGGGTGGTACTACCCCGGCCGAGCCGACCCATTCGTGTTAAAACCAGTAACAGCTTTAGCGTGGCACTTTGTAGTGTCTATCGCACACTTTTAAAAATTATTCTGTGTTGTGATTATAAACATTGTTAATATGTGTGTTAATGTGTATTAAAAGATTACAAAATAAAGCCGACAATTAATGTTTACAAAGTTTCACTTCTATCGCGTGTGAACTACGCACGCTCAACTTTTTTATATTAATATTGACCAACTGCAGGTAAAACAACATCAAAATCGATCAACCGGTTTAAAAGGAGAACTACAAACGTAGACACATCGGAATTTTATATATAAAATATTACATAGTATTAAACAAAGTCCTCTGCCGCGTCTGTCAGTCAGTTCAAAATAACCTCAAAAAATACTGAACGGATCTTCATGCGGTTTTCACTAGTAGATAGAGTGATTTACGAGGAAGGTTTAGGTATATAAAGTGTCTAAAGTTTTTAAATTCTCCGTGCAGGACAACGTACGCCGGGTCCACTAGTTTTTTGTTTTTTTTTTTATTTATCTTCTACAGGTACGCGCTTAGCCTCAATCTCACCTGATGGTGAGTGACGATGAAGCCGACGACGGATCGCGCTTACCTGCTAAAAACCCACTAGTATTTATAATAAATATCCAGTCTTTAATATATCATCTGTAGGCGCGACTGGTCCCTATGTAATTAGAGAGGTGGGATTAAATAATATCTCGTTGCCGGGAGTGCTAAACGATTACTCACGGTTGACTCAATTACTTGTAGCGCTGACCGTCTCATGCGAAACCCTGTCCTGTCTTACACAAAAGCGTTACAATATTTTTTTATTTCTATTTCACGGTTACATCATTACGTAGTACAAAACAAAGTCCCCTAACGCGTCTGTCTATCTGTCCGTTCGCGATAAAGTCAAAAACTAATGAACGGATTTTTTTTTATGTCATAGGTGGCAAACGAACAGGTGTGTCACCTGATGTTGTGTGATCACCACCGTCCATGGACACCAACAACACCAACACAACAACAACAGTCGCTCAAGTGCGTTGTCACCCTTTGGGGGGAGGGGTTAGGGTGGGAGAGGGAGAGGAAAGGGGAGGGGAGGGAAGGGAGAGGAAGAATTAAGGGGAGAAGAGGGGCGGTGGGCCTCCGGCGCTCTCACTGACCGAACGAAATGCAACAATGCAAGCACTGTTACTTCACGTCGGTTTTCTGCGAGAGGGTGGTACTACCCCGGGCGGGCCTACCAAAACGGTTTTCATACGGTTGTCACCAGTGGGTAAAGTGATTCGTGATAAACATTTTGGTATATAATTAGTCGAGAACTTTTTAATAATCAGGACGGGACAACGTCCGCCGGGCCCGCTAGTCTATATATATATATATATTTATAGATAGGCTTTGATATATATAATAAGAATGTAAATCTAACGTGTCTATACGTTATAGATTTTCGTGAAAAGTTATTGTAATTTGAATGACGGCTCGAGTTAAGTCAGAGAGAAGAGTAGCCATCTATACTAATATTATAAAGCTGTAGGTTTGTTGTAGTCCGGTGAAGCTGTTAAAACCTTGCATGGTAAATAGCGAAGTCAGTTCGAAAAAAAAAATGAAGGTTTGTTTGTTTGTTTAGTTGAACGCGTTAATCACAGGAACTACTGGACCGATTTCAAAAACTCAATGTTAGATAGCTCATTTATCGAGGAAGACTAGAAGGCTATATATCATCACGATAAGACTGAGCGGAGCCCCAATGAAGAATGTTTCAAAAATGTTTTTGAAGTGAAACTTCTTTAGGCGCATGAGGGTAACTGTAATGTATGCAACGGAAGTGACGTCATTTGCAGTAAACGCAGATTAAATAAATAAAAAAACTTTTTATTCTTTTTTCTCGTTTGTATAAATATAAACAAGACTTATAAAATAGTTCGCCAAAGAAGTTTCACTTCTGACATGTGTAATTTGTATGCACGCACTTTTTTTACCACTTTTAAGAGCATCCGCTAACTGTTAGCGTTAACCCAAAGTAACTATTCCACGAAGAGAAAGTCGCGCGCAGAAGCTAGTTCTGTAATATATATGTACTACTTCACTGTACTTAAAAGTCTACATATGTACGCTATTAGTTATTTATACAAATTAAATTATAGAGGTATGTCGTTTGGGGCCGTTCAAATATGATGTAAGGAGGATTTTTGTTTTTTCTGACCCTTGTCAGCAAAGGTAAGCTCTTACACCCAATGCTTAAACATCAATGTGAGTATTTTTAATCTGTTCTGGTTTCCTTAATTCATGTGCAGCAGTTAACAATTCTACAAACAAGGAATTTATAGTATATAGCGGAATTAACTTGTAGTGGTTCGTTGCTAGGTCGAAGGTAGCTCAGTGGGTAAGACCGCGCGCCTTATCACCATCAGCCTGAAAGAAAGGGCTAGGGAAGGTGGTTCTCCGGCGCTCTCACTGACCGAACGAAACGCAACAATGCATGTACTGTTACTTCACGTCGGTTTTCTATGAGAGGGTGGTAGTACCGGGGGCGAGCCGACCCATTCATGCTGAATCTTCAGCGTGGCTCTACCACTACTAAAACGGTACATATACGGTGGTACTACAAGAACATTTCTCAGGGTTGAGGTTTCCTCACATTGTTTTCCTTCACCGTCAGCCGATAATGTTACTTATTTAAATTAGTAAATGTAAGTGAATTCCGAAATTCTCTCTAGTACATGCCGGGGTTCGAACCTACGGATATATGACTGAGATTCCACTGATCAAAGCACTCGAGCACCACAATTTTTAATTAACGACGAATTAATATTTTAAGCAAAGTATGTTTTTCCTTTCATTTTTTTTGTTTTTTCCCTTTGTAAATAGAATATATTACTAAAATAAGAAACTCGGCAGATGACGTAGTGAGTGCCAACTATTTGATATATTATAATAATATACATGAAACAATTTTCGACACGACAGTCCTCGCATGTCGTATCGAGCCTGTTCGTTCACCTTGGTGAGTCAGCTACGTCGCAAAGGATTATGCTGATGGATAAAATTGTCGTTTGCATGAAGGATTACTAAAGATAAGTTTTATAGTCATTGGTTTCAAAGACAATGTTATATGTAAAAAAATAACCTTCCAGAAGTACTACAATCTGTCAATAACCTATGCTGGATTTAGGATAATTAAGACCTGTTATTGACATTTGAAACCAAGTTTATTTAACAGCGTACGACTTTTAAAAATTACAATTGTAAACAGAATAACCAGTCCCGAAGATTAGATCAAAGCTCAACGCACTCATTCAATCGACGGATCGACGAAGACCAACAGACTATTTTTGTTCAAAATCTTCAAATGTTTACACTAAGAAAGAACTTAAAGAGTAGTGTATTTGATACAGTTTACAGAAAAAGGCAGAATTAATTATCAATCATTACGGTAGTGTATTGGAGACAATACAAGAAAGGGAAAATGCAGACACGTTCAAAGACCGCGTCTGGCGCCAAAAGTAATTTACTGGATATGCATACGAAAGTTACGTGATTTATTAGTATGCTATCCGATATGCTTGTGACAAGCGCGAAGGTTTATTCCTACGTCGTCACGTGTTTGCATTGACTATTTATATGCAGGGTCACTGTGTCCCTTACAAGGTTTGTACTAAGCATTTCATTAAGGCTCACTTAATTGTCATTTGCATCAATTCATCTGTAGTTTATTTATACTTACTTTATTATCCGTTTCTTATCCGTACTTATCCGCGTGGTACCTAATGTAAAAACCGTAACTAATGAAATCATCTAAATATTAAGTTCATTTACTTATTTTCTTTTCTCTCATATTTAAGTCGCGTCGTCATCAAAATTACAATAACATTTGATAGAGTGAACTGATTTTAATGAAATCAAGACTAAATTTTACTCAAGGATGATTGATGGCTTTATGATTTTCTTGGTGAGGTTTTATCGTGAAGGACAGTGCTTTAGTAGTGATGCTTGTGCAGACAGACATACATTTCTAAAAATGATTGAAATATATTTTATTACTGATTCCAAGACATTTTTTTCACAAAAATCTAAAAATACAGACACGTTAGATTTATATTCTCATATCATATGTATAGATTATTAGATTAAGCTTCAGTTCCATTGAAGTGAAGTCAAGTACAGAAACAATATTCCGTAATGCTAAATTTAGAATACACAGTTTAGATAGTAGATAAGACCTGAACAGCCTCTCTGTTCTAAACAGCGTAAAACACTTCAAGATTCTATCTATATATTTAAAAGTACAGACAAAACCTATTTACGATTGTAGTTCATACTCTCGATCAGGAAGTCCTGTTAGCCGAGTTGCCAGATACAAAATACATTTTTAAACACATGCCGTTACTCATGTGTGTCTCACTAATTCTTACATGTATGATTAGCTTAGTAAGATTCGCGATATAGTCCAAGGGAACAATCCAAGCAGGTTCGGCCATTTTAGCACCCTTGAGCTTGCCATATGGCTGAGCATCATAAACGTTTGCGCCATTAGTCCGGTGAAGCCATGAAGGACTCATTCTAGTATTAAACACTGAGGGGGAGGGTGTAACAGCATAGCTTACTTATGCTGACCAGGGTAAGGGGGTGGTTAGAAATTACAAAAAATCTGCTTACGTAATACTTGGGTGTATAATCAATTCGAAAAAAAAACATTGTAGTACAATCCGATTCTAATTTTCCCAATTCTATTACTGCCACATCTATATTCGTAATATCAACGCACCGTTCAAAGTATATAGGAGGATAGGACCGCAAAAATTTGCTGGTGGGTTCCTTTTACACTTTGAATACCAAGGAAGGACTTCTCTCAAATTCATACCCTAAGATGAGGAAAAAGGATGAAAGTTTCTAGAACAGTCGTCATTTTTTTCCAATAGTTATTCTATTTCTAGTTATTATATATAATTATTGTATAGAAAACGCTTGCGAAGTCGCAATAAATCTCTAGTATCATATTTGTTGCGTCCATTACCACCTCACTCGGTGTTTAATACAATGTTTATCTAAACAAAATCCCCACGGATGGGATTCTGTGTGACCTATTCAGATACGAGCTCTTAACGCCCCTTGACTTTAGATGAAAAAATGCTGTTACGAAAGTACCACAGTGGTTTCCTTAATTTGTACTATTAGTAAATAAATACGTAAAGGAGATGTTAGTCAATAATAACAAAAGTCCATTATACCTAGTTATTATCATCATTATTACATCAGACCTGAAGGAATTACGTCGTTACAACTTCCAATTTAACTATTAACTGCGTCGCTATGACCTATTTGACCAAATTACTGACAATTTCCTACGATTGACGCAAGTTGAAACATCCTGCGGTAGGAAGTCTCGTGGAAAACGATTGCTTTGTCCCTCTTAATTTAAGCTTTCAAATTACATGTACACTTTCACAATATTTTGTTGCCGACACTTTTAAAAGTCAAAACCGCGTAAGTTAGTCTCCATTCTTGTTATAACCCTAGATTAAATAAAAAATAGGATAGTGTCTAATGTCACTAGATTTAAAAAAATATATCTTTGCAATTTTTTATGAAATCATCCCTATAGAGCTGCGTCTTTGCTATAACACATCTATGAAATATTTTCAGCATCTACTTCAAGGATACCTCAAGCTTAATTCAAAGAGATTAGGGCGTATAATACTTTGTAACAATCTTCGTTCTTTTGGGCTTGACGAAGAAGGAGTCTACTATCACATCATTTGATAATTTTACAAAACATATGGTCATTAATGTCAAGGTATGACAAGGCTTTGAAATTACTGTAACACTCTTATTTGCATCTATCTAAATCATGACATGACTAACCTTGACGATATTATAATATCAGGCTCATGCCTCAAGAAGTCAAGTGACTCGTATCAAATTGCTGCTACCTCTCTCTCCCAATATACCTATTGTTCATACTGAATAGATTTATGCAAATACAACAAAATCGAAGGAATAAAAACTAAAAGCATCTTCATTATTTAGACTGTGGCGTTCCGCCCTTTATTAATAGCATACCTAAATATTTTATTGTAATATCAATTATACCTATATACCTAAATATTTTATTGTAATAAATTTAGCATATAAGACCGGCATCGTTGCTGGCGATAAGGCACCCAAAAGACCTGTAGCCGGGTGCCTAAAAATGTGAAAAACCTACGCGCTGCCCAGATCTGTCATTATCACCCGGGACGCGTAGGAACTTAGCGTAAGACAACATATAATATTATATTATTATATTTGTACAGTGTGCTACAATCACATCAGTATAAAGGAGAGTCAGTAGAACCTTCTGTATTTTATTTCGCTCCACAATCGACACGGACCCTCGAGACCAACCAAACGCCAAAAGACTAACAATATATATTGTTAGACTCTTTAAATTTTAAAACCACATTTATTCTTAAAACATATAGGAATAATAACCCTTACTTCAATCAGATTGGACGTACAACTCGGCTGTACATTGAACTTGCATCCAAACACTCTACATTAGACATTTTTACGATCGATTTCTTATAAGACGGTTAAACATCATTTACATTCACGGATTCTTTAAATAATCCTCTTCAATCTCTTTGGTCGCTTTGAGTATAGCCATAAAAGTTCAGGCTTCTGCATAAAATAGTCAAGAGTTTCATAGAAAATAAATTAAAAATGTGTGTAAAATTATGTTAATCTAAAATTAACATTTATTTATCCTTAACTTGTCTCAGTGTTATACATATAATATAATAAGTATTTATAGACAAATTTGTGTTCTACGCAACTATATTCAGAGCAGTCAAAAAGTTTGGCAAGATCTGTAGACATCTTTGATGTTTGACCTCCAAAAAAAAAAAACGCATTTTATATTGACGATCTCTTTTAATATACGACTGCTCGTCCAGTAGTCGAACTTACCAAAGAGAAGAAAAAACTTTTCCTATTTTTTTATTCATAACACTAAAAGTAGTCAACAGATAGAAAACAAGAAAAGAATGGAGAAAATCAACTAAGAAATAGAATAGGGAGATAGGTACTAGTGATCGAAATTCGACCATAATTCATTATTACATTCAATAAGACCAAAAAGAATAATAATTATTTCAGTGGAAGATAAATTATTTATCAATATTATTATAAAATTAACCTACAATTTGACTAGTTAATTTCAAAGGGTATGTGAGGTAAGCAACGTAGGTCATGTTAAAAATATTGAATGTAGGATGAAAAAAGGTAATTGGAACGCAAGAGTAAAATGAAGGATGGCGAAACGTCATTTTCATTTACATGTGTGTATATGTTGTGTGTCATTCAAGTAGCAGTGTGAGTAATGTATATTTTAATTAATTTAATGTGTTTTAATGCATTTTATATAAACAAATAGCTTTGTGTACTTCTCCTCCATATAAACTTTACCTATGGCAAATTTCACGTTCATCCGTTCTCGCAATTCGCTTAAAAAGGCGTACGAAGTTTTCGCTTCACGTATTAATATATAGGTATAGAAGATATCATAAATTGTATTTCAGTAGTCTATCAAACCTTTTAATCTTAGGATTCGATTGATTCTTTGTAATTAATACCCAACGAAACGGGCAGGAATCAGCTAATAGTCTTATAAATTTACGATTAGCACAAATATAGACAAATATTATATTTACCTACAAATTCAAGTGTTTTTAATCGAAACAAAAGATAGCATCGAATTGTTTTGTACTCCCCGGTACAGTTTTAAAACATGTGTATAAATATTGTCTTTTTATTGAGGTCAAAGAGTGCGTAACACTCCGCCGTCCCAAAATTTCTTATTTTGTAGTCGGTTTTATTTTTAGTTTTATTATTTTTAAAGATATTTATATTATTAAACTTCTATCCATTCCTCAACTTTTAAGGCAGGCCTGGTAATGGGGTCCCCTAATATTATGTATTTTTAAATATTTTTATTTCTTCTGTTTTCAAATCTCTTATTGATTTCGAATACAAGGAAGGTAGCTAATCAAGCAGGCTTACAAAAAACGCTACAACCATGCTACGGTTCGATAATTTCTCACAAGTTTGCGATAATTTCCTCATCCAAAGTTAATGAGTATACTAAAATTATTAAATGTATGAAATTTATGGATAACCTCGAAACTCGAAACCGCGGATAGATGTTCCACCACTTTCATCGCGCGATAATATTAAATCTGTAAAAGACTTCCTAGATCACGTGGGTTTATCCGTGTTTATCAAACTAGAAAAGCTAATAAAACCAGCAATGGAACGGACCGATCGGGAAATACCGAGAGTGAAAGCTTTACGATATACAGAAACGTTACCTTTAGAATAGAAAATCGCGACCAAATTCATTACATATATCCGTAACGATCAGATAAAAAAAAGGGTTACAAAATACCCTTTTAAAAAACACTATAACCCCTTTTAAAAAAATCGAGTGTGAATTCACACACGGTCGAAGTAAAACTGATTATTTTTAAAAGAATGAGATGAATACACTATGACCGTAGCAAACATTATTATTATGTAATATTTTAATATACATTAATAATAAGGAGCACAACACGGTATGATTTTTAAAAGTGAAGCGAGCGAAACCGCGGCCAAACCTTGTCATTTATAAATTATATAAACGCAAACGAAGTCAAGTTTAATTATATTATGTGGTTCACTAAAGTATACATGTACGGTTAGTTTAGTTCGATTCGCGTTGTATCCAAGGCAAAAGCCCAAGTCATTGTTCGGCCACTCTGGCACCCTTGAACTTGTCGCCATTGGGCTGAATGCCCCAAGCTGTGAAAGCCCGTCCAGGGCAAGAGTGGTTAGTCAGTTAGACAAAAAATGAACTATATTTGATCTCTTTAAAAGTATACAATTCCACGTTGTACATCGCATGAAATTTCCTAATAGTCTTATATAACTTTCAGCGTTGTTTAATATACAAAGGGACATAAAGGTAATATTTTATGCCAATCAAAAGTTAATTAAGGATTACCGTATTAATGTGTAAGTGTAACACAATTATGAGAAAAGCAATAGACTTTATCTTTAAGTCTGGCCTAAATCATTCTTGTCTAGACGGTATAATAACTTACGCGAATTTGCGAATAAAACTGACATCACTGAGACTTATTATGTTATATTTCGTATATATTACACCTTCGTCTGCGTAGTTTAGTATCTTCATAATACATTTTATGTAGAAGAAAGAACATAAGCACGACACCGCTTGCCCCACTTTTCCACAACAAGAAAATATACATTGCTGAACTCATAGTGTTTATAAAAATCAGTTTCTTAAAACTTTATATGAAACTAGTGGGCCCGGCGAACGTTGTCCCACCCTGACAAACTTAACAAACTATACACCTAAACTTTCCTCACGAATCACTTTATGTACTGGTGAAAACCACATGAAAATCCGTTCAGTAGTTTCTAAGTTTATCCAAACCAAAAAGACAGACAGACAGACGGACGTGGCAGAGAACTTTTTTTTTTTTATCGTAGCACGGCAAAGTTACTTTACTGTGCCTGATGGTGAGCATAGTATAATCAAAAAACAATGGCGACTACCGAGAGACACACTATCCCTCACCGGTCGCCGCTGTCATGCCGGCTTGCATAAATGTCTCTTCACGTTACGCTTGAAGGACCCCATATTATAGGAAGGAAGGAACACACTGGCCGGGAGATTGTTCCACAGCTTCACGGTACGGCAGAGATAAGAAGTTGCGAACTTTGGTTTATAATATGTATTGATGAACCTATCGTGATCTTTTTTAGATAGATCAAAATGTCTAATAATGTTTGAAATCTATCCAGTATTTTTTGTGAGACAAGCGCACAACGGCAGACACCTCTAAAATTTTATTTAGATACTAGCTTCTGCCCGCGACTTCGTCCGCGTGGAATAGTTCTTTTGGGCTAACGGTAACACGCAGCGGAAACTCTCAAAAGGAAAAATAACCCACTTTGAAACATTCTTCATTGCCCTATTGTTCTTAGCGAGATGATATATAGCTTATATAATATATAAGTGAGCTATCTGAGTTTTTGGCGGGATCTCGGTCTGTCAGGTAGTGGATTTTATTTTTTATTCATAATCTTGTGTTACTTGACTCTATATTGTGTAAAATTGGTGGTGTTTTATGTAATATAGTTTGTTTATTGTGCATAAGTGAAGTGAATGGAAAATAATACCACGGACCATGAATTCTGAGATGCCACAAAAATTCCATGGAAAGTTCTAACAAGTTGACCACCATCTTGTTAGTTCATTGAAATTATATCAAGAAACTTGTAATATCGATACTCACTTGACAATGGCAGTGATGGTCTACTAGAAGACTGGTTGCCAAAATGGAATGGAAGAACTTGAAATAATATTAACTACTTGACAATGGCAGTAATAATCTAAAAGATTGATTGCCAAAAATAAAGTAAAAAAAAAAAGAAAAAAGTGAGCTATCTAACACTATAAGATCTTTTGAAATCGGACCAGGAGTTCCCGAGATTAGCGCGTTCAACCAAACAAACAACCCCTCCAGCTTTATAATATTAGTATAGATGGCTACTCTTCTCTCTGACTTAACTCGAGCCGGCATTCAAATTACAATAACTTTTGATAGAGTGGACCGATTTTAATGAAACAAAGACTAAGTTACTCTCGAGGATATGTTTTATCGTTTTCTTTAAGGTTTTATTGTGAGCCCAGTATTTTAGCAGTGATGCGTGTTCATACAAACAGACAGATATTTCTAAAAATGATTGAAATGTATTTTCAATGGATGGATGGATGTGTGGCATAACGCGGCTCGATAAAATCCGCAACGAATACGTGCGAGGTAGCCTAGGAGTACGCGACATTGCCGATAAGATTACGGAAAGTAGGCTGCGATGGTATGGTCACGTGAAAAGAAAGCCAACAGACTACGTAGGGAATTTAACACTCCAACTATCCCTTCCTGGTCCAAGACCCAGAGGCAGGCCCAAAACAAATTGGAAGGGTGTAGTTCTGAAGGACATGAACGAGTGCAAAGTTACCGAAGACGATGTCAAGGACAGAGCGAAGTGGAGAAGTAAAATACGGAAGGCTGACCCCACCACCACGTGGGACAAATAGTCAGGAAGAGAGAGAGAGAGATTGAAACGTATTTTATTAATTATTCCTAGAAACCTAGAACAACCTACCTTACTGCGCTACACCTGGTTCGACAAAATTAAAATGAGTCGAACTGAATTAAGTACTGCCTTTCGACTCCGTTCAGGGCACATTCCTCTGAATAGCTTCTTATATTTAATAAAAGTAAAGTCGTCACCAAATTGTGATATATGTAACATTGTAGAAGATGTATACCATATAATGTCTGAATCCACACGTAACCGAGCCCAAAGACTAGCACTGGAGAGTAAAATGAAGGACTCATTAAGATCTGTGGGTGCATGTAACGCCATCCTTGCTTTCCCGACATCAGAGGAAGCAAGAATGCTTTACAGGCTGGTTATGGTTGGAATGAAAAACCGGTAAATTATCGATTGTTTGTGTACATTTTGTTTTTTTTTTCTGTTTTACTTTGTTGTTAATCACTGGGGTGACATGGTCAATTTGTGACCAAACCCCAATTATAAATAAAGATTATAAATAAATAAATAATGAAAATCTAAAAAGTACAGACACTTTAGACTTTTTTTTTCGAACTGACTACGCTATTGACCAAGAAAGGTCTTAACAGCTTCACCGAACTACTTTAAATGTACATTCGCATTATATGTATAGAAGATATGTATAAATTATGTGTAGCACAATGAATATAGTCATCTTATGAAAGAATATGTAAATACAGTTATTGTGTATGAAATATTTGGAAAAAATGTACTTCACATATGTATCGGAGTCAAAATAAACACGATAAATAAGTAGGTGCAAAAGGCAATGAACCAATACAACACTCAAACCTTTCGTAAAGTCATAGTCACAAAAACACGATTACATTTCGCTGAATACTGAAATACGGGCAGCGCTAGGGATGACGTCATCAGAAATCTTAAATACGTGACGTGATAATGTCGATATTTTTATCGATAAAATGAATATACACACTGTGTAATTTTATAAATATAGCAATAAAGGAAAAGTAATTAACTAACGAGCTGTCGACAGTCTTTTAAGATGTAGTCGAGCAGTTTTTCAGTGTCGATATCGTCGTTTAGCAAAAAACACCGGGCATGTCAAATTGACTCCTTTCACAGGGGAGTCAAAAACTGTTTTTTTGGTTATTGTATTATCCTTGCATTTATCCCCGTGAAGTAATTAGTGATTTGAATAATGATCTCTTATTGGTTGAAACGTTGAAAATATGATATGTACTTTGTCGTGGCATGAAAATCTTTATCTAATTAATTTTAAAAGTAATGGGACTGATATGTTCTTCGTGCAGCAAAGTCCCTAAATGAAATAAAAAATAACTAAAAGTAAAACTGCCAAATTTTGACATAATCAAAAACTGATTTTGATCAGTTGTTTTGAAAAATGACTCGTTCAAAATTTGATATTATTTGTTAGTTTAAAGCTTAAAATGTAACTTATTCAACATGTATTTATTGAAAGTAAGATACTCCGGCCGTTAAATTGCTTTTTCGGGTTTTATTTTTGCATCTTTTGAATACACTGCGGCACGTGAAACGGGCTTACATTGGCTGTGTTTCAAACAAACTAAACAAAGTGGGCTCTTATTTACCGAGACGAATTTTTCGCGCCGACCCTTTATCTAGTTATTGATCGAAGGCTACAAGCAAAGGTAAAAACATCGTAATATTCCATTTATTTCAGCGTTAGCTTAGCTATGAAATAGATATAATTTGTCATTACTGTATTTCATTTAAAAGCTAATCACCTCTCTGAAGCCAACCTAATACAAAAACAAACATAATCATATATCAAAGATTAAGTTTTCTAGCCATGTCGATGGCACCCTAGTGAGAGAAATGGCGGAATTTTATTACGTCTAGCCGCCATAATGGGGGGTCGAAGCTAGGTCACCGATTTAATATCTCTTTCCTATAAATTATTCATATTATAATAATGTATAAGTTATATACAATTCACACTGTGTTTATGAATTTAATTTGAAGATACTAATAGAATCCAATTTACGCCTGTGTATATTAAAAATGTATAACGCAGAATATATTTAAATGTAATTAGAAAGAGACAAAAAATGAGTTGAGTATATTTTCTTCGTCTATTTCTGCACCGTTTTTTTTTTCATTCCTTCATTCTTTAGTAACTATTGAGGAGCTTTAGTGTTATCAATTTTTTGTTTTGAAAATATTTTTTACCTAATATTTAAACATGAATAATTAATTCATTCTAGTCGAATTTATAAATAAGCGAAAATAAAACAGTTTAGTACATTTTCACTCCTGTTTCTCAACCGATTTTCTTTATTAATTTTTCTATTTAGTAGCTATTGACGAGCTTTAATTTTATAAAAAAAATTGGGAATGTTTTTTTCCAGACCATCGATGAAACCATGATTTATGATTCTCTATCCATCATATTTCATGCACCTTACTTCTACAGTATATATCTTAATACTTAGCTTTTTAACGTTTGACTACAATATCACCTGATGTTAAATGCCGATGTGTTCCAAGATAGTCAACACGTTAAACCTAGAGGACTTGCTCTCAAATACAACTGCCGGAACACATCTATGGGTTGCTTGGTGACAGATTTTTAAGGATGGTAACTAGCCAGGCTTAGAAAAAGTCTTATCCATCCTGTATTCATTCATTTTCCTTCACCGCCTGCTCCGATCTCAGTCGCAAGGATTAGAACCTTCATCGATCGTCGCTGTGTCTGAACACGCAAACCACTGAGCCATAATCGATTCTATATTATTTGTTCAATAATCAATACATATAATAGTATAGGTATATATGTAAACACGTGAAGGAAAACATTGTTAGTTAGTTAGCCTTATGATAGTCGAATTTCTACTACAAACAACACTAACTACAACTAAGAAAGGCAATAGCTGTTTCCAAAACACGACTCACAAGACCAAATCGGAATAATAATTGATCTAAGAGTTTTTGCCGGATTTGAGTTATAATGTAGTGAGTTTTATATTTCATTGTTATTATTTTTATATTTTATATATATATGTTGGTGGCATTATCATAATATAGTTTGGTTATTGTCCATAATACGACGGAGTAAGAATTTTGAGATGCCACAAAAACTCCCTGGAAAGTTCTAACAAGGGAGGCCACCATCATGTTAGAACATTTAAATTATCGCAAGAGGCTTGTAATATTATTACCTACTCGACAAAGGCACTAATAATCTCGAAGATTAGTTGCCAAAAACAAAGTTGATTTGTAAACGTATGTTATAACAAAGATATATATTTTATCGTAACCAAAGACAGCTATATCATATTCCGCTTTGCGCTTTTCCCAATAATAATTAGAGCTGGTTTGCGTGCAAAACCGGATAGTAGAAAGTTGAAACTCACAAATGATAATCCGCCTCAGTAATCTCCTAAACGAAATGTACCGTTTAGCTAAAATAAGATTACGTCACCGAGTTAACACAGGTCCAATCCTACGACCTAGAGATCGGGCGCACTTTCACTGACATGAGTTTGTATCGATAAAGAAAGTGATCAATACAACACTCAATATAGAGAATACAACCGGTACCAACCGTAAAAGATACCGGTTTTTAAGATTCGATAACGATTAATCGTAGGTTGCAACTCTGGGATTTCGATAAAGAATGACCTGATGGGGCTAAGGTAAAACTTTATACTTTTATTATGACCTAATGTCCTGTAAGGGAATATAACAATAACAGATAATATACATTACTGCTCAAACGCTACCTCTTTTTTTTATGTCATAGGTGGCAAACGAACATGTGGATCACCTGATGTTAAGTGATCACCACCGTCCATGGACACTAACAACACCAGAGGAGTTGCAAGTGCGTTGCCACCCTTTGGGAGGATGGGTTAGGGGGGGAGAGGAGAGGAAAGGAAGTGGGGAGGTGAGGTGGGCCTCCGGCACTCCCACTGACCGAACGAAACGCAACAATGCAAGCACTGTTACTTCACGTCGGCTTTCTATGAGAGGGTGGTACTACCCCGGGCGAGCCGACCCATTCATGTTGAAACCAGTAATAGTTTCAACGTGGCTCTACCACTATTTAAAATCATCGTAACTTAACAATACATAGCTATAAAATACGTAAACTTGAACCATAGATATATACCACCCACCGCGTCAATAAATCGTTCTATGAATTAATCATACAGACGAAGTCATAAGTAATAACTAGTTTAATAAAAACGTGTACGTCAAAATCTATGAATGAACGTAGAATTCATTATGTGAAGTAGAAACCGTTTAGTTTTTTGTTAAGCGTAAAGCGACCACGCTGTAACGACGATAGAGGACATTCCATTAAGTATCCATTAAGATTTATTAAGTAACCAATCTTTTATGTCATAAATTTAAACAATCAGTTTGTATAAATTATACTAACAGTAATGAAATTAAAGCAATTGCGTCATTAAATAATTTGATTTATAAAATAGAAGAACATAAATATATACATAATTCTAATTACTTCGATATAAAAAATCGTTATGAAAGGATTATCAGTATAAGACAGAAGCAATATTGTGCCCCTAGTGGGTAATTCTTTTTATTGTTTTTTTTTTTCTTGAAACGCAGCACGTGTTACCTTAACTATAATATTTGTGTATAAACAAATTAGTGTATTTCATAATTGTACAAAAATATATGAATTAATGTTTGTCTAAAAATCAAACGTAAATACAGTAGTACTTGCTTTCATGTCATCACAAAGATGTTTATTGTCAATTGTCAGTAACAATTGATTGATTATTTCATTAACAATTGAATTATTAAATGAAAACAACTTTTTACCTATATAGTATACTAATAAATATTTAGATATTACCGATAACAATAGAATGCTTTTTTTCGTTTAATTAATCGCACTAACCTCTGGATGTACCAGACAAGTTTAATAAATTATTTTCTGTAAGCCTATTTATTAAATTAAAATTACAGTACAACCATTAGAAGTGAAATAATTATCAAACTAGTAAATAGTACGGGATGACTGTGTAGCTTAGCGCGGGGTATCGGGGACCGAAAGCGGGGAAAATTAACTCGAGTGAGACCATAGAACACGGCTATTTTTATATCTAATTTTAATCATCAAAGAACGTAACTCATGCCTTTTCGTAATATTATTTGTTTTATTAAATCACGTAGTGTGCAAATAGTCATATCAGTAAACATATTAAAATGTTAGCTTGTCTATGGAATCTAGGTAACCTTGCGAGATTATTTTTTTCGAACTGACTACGGTATTGACCAAGCGAGGTCTTAACAGCTTCACCGGACTACCACCTTGCGAGAAATTTTGTTAAGTACAAGAGGAATGTATTACTCGTGTTTATTATTACATACTAGTAGTTGTATTTTGCTATAGCTTTTTAAAAATATTACGCATTAAGTGTTAGTCATATAAGAATAAAAAAAAGAGTAGATTAAGATAGTGGGCCAAAAAATGATTTTACAAAGGAATTTGATTCTACCATTATTTTTATATATATTAAAATGGTTAAAATGGTTGACTGGTAGAGAATGCCTTCGGCATTAAGTCCGCCATTGCGTATTTAAGGCATAATGTATAAATAAATAAATAAAAGAGCTTCTGTGGCATATTTAACTGTCAATTTGTATTTACACAAATATATTAGTCAAAACAAAGTTTTGCAATTAATACCGTGTTTGTAAAACACATGTATTTAAACATTTTCAAAACATGTATTTGTGCAAACAATTATTATTACTATTTTTAATAATTTTACCATACTAACATGGAACAAAACTCAAACATGTCGCAGACAAAACCTTTATTTCGCAGTTAACCTACATGAAGAACAATCGAAAAATTATATTTGCATTTAAAGACACCTGAAACGATAAAATTTGCAAAATTCATTAAAGCCGAATACCTTTAATGGTTTACAACGTTGGTCCAGTGTTCATTTTCATGTAGGTATTTCCATACTATAGGCTAATAAGCATAAATTTAAATAAAGCCATATTTGTTCTGAATGATGGTACGTTAAATCTTTTTTTTATTAGGCACAATACATAGTATAACATATGCTAATAAATTTAAATTAATATACCATAAAATCGATTAAATGACTATACGCTAAATAAGCGTATATTTTATACATTTTTTTCCAGTTACACCATAAGATACTTAATATATTATATATGAATAAATATGAGATCAAAATAAATGCATCACGAGTTCTCTTTGACAATGGTCGTAACTCAATTACCAAATGGTTTAAGGCCTAGTAACTTGTTCAAGACAACTTGAGGTTGTCCAGTTTTTGGCTGATGCAATAGGACGAGAGGTTACGTTATTCTAGTTTGCCCTTTGCTTATAAATAAGTAAATCGTTTGATATTAGACAGACTTTAGCATAGAGACTAAATTATTACTGTTTTTAATAAAACTATATCCTAAATAGATTTTTATTGATGTGAAACTTCTTTAGGCGCATTTTGTCAATAAATACTTTATAAACAAATCAATTAAAATTTTTGAAAAAAAAATTACAATAAATTTTAAATAGAATAATAATAAAAATCATACAATAGAAATAATTATGTATAAATGGGCGCGTGACCGTGCTGCCATCTGGTTTCAATGTAAGTAAGTAATAAAATTAAATTATTGTTTTAAAATGTACAGTGGTCAACGATAATAAACGTATATATTACTAGTGTTACATCATCAATATATGCTATGTAGGATTACATTTCTAAACGAATCATTAGTTCCACAAATTCTCACGGATGGCAGGAGTGATGAATAGAGTGATGAGTAGAATAGATGAGTAGAGTGGACGACGCAGAGCTAAAACGTATTATCTATGTGTTAAGGCGTTTTTGTAAAAAGTTTAAGAATACAGTTTGTTTTGTGTGTAAATAGATGCATCATTAAAAACCCCTACATATATATAACCGAAGAAATGTACAGATGACCAAACTAATATATTTCTTTTGTTTTACCCATAATTACAATACTTTTGGTAATCATTATTAAAAAATACTGTTTTTATTAGAATTTTACCTAATTAAAATATAAAACGTATTCATAATTTTTTTATAATTGCCATGGTAATTATGCAAATATTACTTTAAATATAACAAGATATTATCATATTAATAGGCATTTACTTGTAATGTTTGAAGCAATATATTGTTTATTTTATTAGTTTTCAAATTTTTACGTCTCATAATAATTCCACAATTAGTTACTCGTGTCCTATTGACTACTCGTGTCCTATTGACTACTCGTGTCCTATTGACTCTTTTATTTTGCGATCCTGCTATAACAAAGTACGTTTACAATTAATCATACTATTATTTTCAATGTTACAATGTAGTAGTAGTAGTAGTTTTCTTAATAAGGGCCAATGATTTACGACAGAGCACTCGAGTGTATAGAAATCATCAGTTTTATGACTTATGGAATGGTTGTATTATTGACAGATAAATAAATATTCAAGGAATTTATATCAATATTATACTACTCGACTTTTATGTAACGTAGTAATGTCATTTTATACTCGTAAGGTGTTTATGCGAATAAAGCAATACGACATAAACTAGTTCAATCTATACTTTTACAAAATAAATGTTACAACAATGGCAGTAAAAGTCCACAAAATGATTTCGGACCATTATAACAAGTGGGTATACAGTAAAATATGCAGTATTTGCTTAGTTGTAAAGACCCATTTACATAAATAAGGATCACTATGGAGAGCGCGTAGTTTCGAATTCACTGTCATTTGACCATATACGTCTTGGAGAAATCGATTGTATATTTCGTTATTTCTGTATAAACAAATATATATTTTGAAACAAGTCACAGGCCATATCAGTATAACATATAATAAAAATATATAGAAAATCGGATCGTCGCTAAGAAACCCGTTAGAGGATATTCATTCATGATAAATCTATTTTATTTATAACCGAATAGGCAAGAATACAATGAGATCATATATTTTTTGTAAACAGGAGAAATGTTTGTTATAAACAAACTAAAAATGAGATTAAAATTAGTTAATCTATCTTTATTCAATTAAAATAATAAACAATTTAACTTTGAAATTTATTTTATTTATATGTATAAGGCACTGCCAATCTCAGGTCCGCAACTTTTTGGGACACTGCCGCCGTTATTGTATGAACAATAAGTTTATTTCACAACTTATCCCTAATATAAAACTACATTAATTATTTTAATACTGATATTATTACCATTGCTATATCTTTTCTTTAATTTTTAATTATTATTGTTGTTTTTATTTTCTTTTATACTACATATATGAAAACATTAGGTTTTCAGACGATTAATTATTTTTTCATCTGTATTTACAATCACCTACATTCAATTGTAAACTTTATATCCATAACAATACGACAACACTTTCATCAAGCCAGTTGATGGCCAGTTGAACTATTGCAGTGTGAAAATAAATACACAGGAGAATGTCCACACCCCATTCTGAGACATGGTTACAGTACAATGAGTAAGAAAAAAAACGCGTCGCGCCGCGCTGCACCACTACAGCAATAGTTTGAACCAAATGGCATTACGAATAAACATAATAAAAAACTATACGGAGTAACTTATTTTTTTTGTTTTCAAAATTATACGGAAACGTTTCACTTGCACCTGAAAATGCTTCTATGGAAAACACAACCCCAATTTTTTTTCCCGCATAAATAATTCTAACTAATATTACAAATGCGAATATCAGTTTGTTTGTTTGCATGCAAATTGTAAGGGATACAGAAATGGACAATACTATTCTAAACCAAAAAAAAGTATGCGGGGGATAGGTAGTCTGTATTTAAAACAAGCGAGGCCGCGAGCCAAGGCTAATGTAAATTAAAGCTTCTTTTATTGATCATACAAATTATATGACTGTGTATAATTATTAAAAAATCATTGGTCAAACAGTTCGTCGAACGCTACCACGTCTTGTAATAGAACGCTACGGAACCCCATTTCCTGAAGTATTACTCCTATTTATTCCTTTCATTTAAATTGTGTATTAACAAACAATTTATACACGTTTAATTAAATCCCTATAACACTTCAAAAGCCATAAAAATGAGGTTCGGGGAATCATAATTATATGTTGTAAGATACAAGATTACGAATACCTTGAAATACCTTACTACCTTATTAAATACCTTTTTTTTCTAATTTAAACCCTATACAATTTACGCTCAAATTCAGTTTCATATAACTCGATCTGTGGTATATCACTCTGTATGGAATAAGGAAAATAATTTGTCATTTACAAATGAGTAGTATTTTTTATACATCACAAATAATTATAACTCATTTAGTTTTCTTTTTTCTATTGCTTTCATTTCAGATATTTATAAATTGGACAACCGTAGATGTTTTTCTAGAATATTCAGAACATATCTCTGTAATTATCCCAGCGACATGAAATTATTGTAATATATTTTACAGAGGACAGTATAATTGTAGAACGGTAGCCACCACCGTTGGCGTACCCACTTCTGAATATCACATAGCATAGGGCGTAAGAGATACAGTAACCAAATAGAATCGAATGTATAGTCCTCGCCAAACTTATTGACCCCTCTGAATATACATGTTGCGCAGAAGACAAATTTAATTATAAATACGAATTATCTCATTAGAGACAATTTAAAGGAAAATAAATATCAATTTTAGATTCCCATAATAATATTTTAACTGTGTTTTGTATTAAGCTCTTGATTATATTATAGACCGACCAAAATATTAAGAAAATAGCACTAGTAATTCTTGCAACATAGAATAATTGTCTTGCATTTTACAGTAACTTAAGTAAGCATAGTGGAAGAATGGCAGCCACCGCCGCGCCGCTCCGATGATATACCGACTTGTAAATATCATATACGAGTATATTCATCTCAAATACTCACGTGTTTGATATTGAAGTGCAGGATGCTCTCGATGTAGCTCGGCAGTTGGTTTACGACGGTGAAGTATCCGAACACGGAGGCCCCGTGCGTTATGATTATCGCCCAAACAGGAGCGGAGAGGAGCATACTCCGCCAGGGCACCGGCATGTGCTGGAGGAGGATTATCCAGATATTAGACACGCACTTAAAAACATAACATATAAATATTATATTTATAACTATAACTTCGTATTTAGAGGATTAATTTTTTTTCGAACTGCCTACGCTATTGACCTAGCTAGGTCTTAACAGCTTTATGTACAGCTAAAATTGAGTACTTAGCCATCTACAAACACCCCAGCCCCAGAGTTTGGTCGCTGTAGTCGAAATCGGCAAGGAAGAATAGAACAGCTTCACCTAGACTAGACTACCTTTAGAGGATTTATATTACCCAAAGTATATGGCAAAGAGATATTATAAAGTATTTAGATAGTAACGCCATACTTTTTTTTAAAGAATCTATGTAAATATAAGTATAAATAAGCGAAGAAAAACAGTTCAATATCTTTTTCTCTTTTTACTCTCATTTGATTTTTTTTCTGTGTTTACGTATTAACGAGGTTTAATGTTATCAATAAAAAAAATTGGATATCATTTTTTCTTTAACATAGCCGGGCCGCAATCTTTGTTTATTTAAAATTCTATTCGATATACTTAATCATTCTTACGTCTGTAGGAACTAATGTGTACTATTCTACAAAATTTGGGTTCTCTTAATATTATTTAAACTTAAACTATCCAATTTATTATAATTCGCCGACAGGTAGCGATAGGTTGCATTTTATGATTAAGTTTCATATTCTAACTTAACGCAAATGGAGTTGCAGTTGCAACTAGTTACATATTTATAAAATCAATGCGTATTTAATTACTTAGTTACAAACGCAATGTTATCATATTTTTCGACCTTAAATACCACTCAAAGCGATGATTTGTCGCGCTATCCGACCGATATTTAAAAAAAACTACGTCGATGATTATTTCAAGCTTCTGGACAGAAGCACCAACAGCTACTTAGTTATGGAGTTTATTTGAGGTTTTTGTAGCATAGATTATATACAGGTGATTTGTATTTAACCTTACGATATAATTGGGTTACTATCTAATTCATATAATAATAGTATATCGTATAGAATAATTACTGATAATTCAAACCCAGTAAACCACATTACTGTGTAATTGGAATGCAAAAAAATTAATTACAAGGAAAACCACAATGACCCTTAGGGTCGTCTCGAGGAAATTTTTGGCACGTCGTTAATCGAAAAGTTACATTAATATTCATACTTGCGTACGCAGTGACGCTATTTGAAGAACGCGCCCAAGGCTGTCGCAATTTGAATATAATTGATTAAGACCATTGAAATAAATGTCCGTACTAGAATAGTACGTCAGCGCGATAACAATTCGCTACGGGCAAATAACGTTTATTGTAGTCTCTTTCTAATAAGAGTTATTTCCCCGCGCGCTAGAAAGAGATGACAATAATTTTCATATATTGCAATTTAATTTATAAACATAGATCTCTGAAACAGTTGAAACGAACTTTTATTACTAGCATATTATTACGCTTTTCTGTAGGCACTAAGCAGTAGTCATAAAAGATAGTTATAACTATTGGGGATGAGTTTTAGGGACAAAATTACAATTTTTAACCGACTTCGAAAAAGGAGGAGGTTACTACGTTCGGTTGTGTGTATTTTTTTTTATGTATGTTAATCGATATCTCCGTCAATTATGAACCGATTTTAATGATTATTTTTTTATTTGAATCGATTATATTGTAATATTTATGTTGGTGTGCTAAATACATAAAATAAAATATACAGAGGTGGTCCCATATAAATTTGAAGAAAATATTCAACCCCTAAGGGGGTGAAAAATCGTTTATTTGATTTTCATTCGATTCATATTTACGTATTTTCGTGAAATTGTTTTATTATACCCATTAGAAACCAGATATATTTATGGACACTAAAAATGGAGAAATAATTTTTTTTTTCCAAAAAAAAATAAACCACGTTCGATGTGAATCACAAATAAGGCACTAAAAAGCGAAAAATAACTGAATTATTAAATTAACCAAATTAAATAAAAAATATTGATATTCGCGCTACCGAATAATATATTAGAAATCGATGCCAACCTAAATTTCAAATTTGTTGCAGGTAATAAAATATGTATATATACTATACAGATATACATCATGGGACACGAGAGTGGACCAAAACTTTGTATGTACATGATATGAATTTAGGTTGGCATCGACTTCAAATATATTATTCGGTAGCACGAATATCAACATTTTTTATTTCATTTGGTTAATTTAATAATTCAGCAATTTTTCGCTTTTTAGTGCCTTATTTGTGTTTCACATCGAAGGCAGTTTATTTTATTTTTTGAATTTTTTTTTAAACATTGCTTATAAGCACACTATAGAAGTGAAAACAAACGGTTGATAACGACTGGACCTAAGTATATACAATTTATTTTATCACCGATCTGCGCGCGCTTGATACTGCGTCGAGCCGAGTAAGCCCGATATATCGTCATGCAACCGAGTGTGATCAATTCACTAATCAATTCAATTTCACTTCAATAAAAAACAGCCCGCAATAAATCCAGATGTTAGGCATAGTTCCTGTGTAGCAACAGAACTATTTTTATATCAGTAAAGTCGCAGACGCCAGCTAGATTTCATATATTGTGCAAAACTTTGAACATTGCTTCGAGGATGCCCCTTTTTTAATACAAAAAGACTAGGACATATAATGCTTTGTGACAATCTTCGTAAATTTCAAACATTTAGGTTTGATGGAGAAAGAGTCTGCTATCAAATCGTTTTATAATTTTGTAAAGCATGCGATCATTAATATCTGAAATTGCCACGACCTGCATCTAAATCATTACTGACAAATCTTTGTGGCTTTTTATACAATGCTCATGGAACGTGACAAAGGAAAGAGAAGTGACTCATATTAAATCGATCACCTCCTCTCCCTTTATATTGCTAATTCCAAATATCTTTGTGCAAAGCCAACAAAATTGAAAAATAGTATTAATATATATTAAAGAACAATGATATAGTGATAGCATGCTTATACACAGCATAGATTAACGGTGGTTCAAATCCTTCAATGAACCTGACCTTTCGGTAAAAGAAAACATCGTGACAAAACCATAATATACTGGCAATGCTTTTCCTAACGCCTACGTAGTTAGCTACCACCTTTAAGATGGAACTCAGTTATCAAGCATCTATATCTACATTTATGCAACCTTATAAAACCAAGCGAACTAATATTCTACCATTAGTTACTAAAATGCACAGACAGAGATGTTATTCCAAGACATCACCGTCGTTCATATAGTGATCCATCCTATAATAATCTTTTGACATCTAAACCAGCTTGATCCACCTCCCCTCCCCTCTTCTCTCCCTCCCCTAACCCTTCCCCCTTAAGGGTGGCAATGCACTTGCAACTCCTCTGGTGTTGTTAGTGGCCATGGACGGTGGTGATCACTTAACATCAGGTGACCCACCTGTTCGTTTGCCACCTATGACATAAAAAAAGAAAAGAAAAAAGATAATATGCTTTAGGACGTTTTTGTAAAACCAAACACTATTAACTAAAAGATTGTTACTGGTCTTACAGAGGCTGTAGTATGATCAATTTGAGACTGTTTCTAGGATTTAAATAATGTCGGTCTTCCAACTTTCAATCCGACAAGTTTTTGTGGGCTTACATCAAATTATCAAGAATGTATTGAGTGGGCAGAGTTACGATACCGAATTCCTGGAACTTGCCTTTAATGATACGGGAGGCCCCATATTATAAATTGCAAATTATATTCACGACGCCGCGCCGTCGGAATAATTGAAGGCAGTTGAATGATTTTTTGTATGCCCAATCTAGTATGCAGAACATTTATATCATTGGCTCGGACGGTCGATATTATATTACGATTGTTTTGTTTCAAATTAGTTACATGGATGGCGCACAAGGCCGATTCACGCGACGGACCAATAAACACGTTTTCGTAAGACTTTGAATTTTGGTTCATTCACGTGCTGTAATATTTGTCCTATAATTTATTTAAGCAACTAAGACATGTTATCGACATAATTCTTTATAACTAGTTAATGCTCGCGACTAGGATCTCACAAAAATGGTTTTCGTTGTGTCATTCGGAAATGCGTGTTTCTTCTGGAACAATTCTTGGTCGACTTTTATTTTTTGACCTGCCCTTGTATAATCTCTTTATCAATTTTAAGTTACCACTGTGAAATTTTATCATCGCTACTTAGTAAGGAAATAATGACTGTGGTCTTAAAGTGCCGTCCAAAGAAGGGCCTATGTACCGTTATTTGCAGTATTGAGTGTTATAGGTTAGTCGGAATCAGAGAAAAGGGGAATCTATAATATCTGTTTGCACACCAAAAGCTTATGTTTTAAAATTACAACAAAAACGAGTTAGAGGTATATTGTTAAAGACGCAGACTTTTCGACATTTCTCTGATTTGTGTTCATGACACATGCGCCTTTTTCTTGCAAGGGGCAATATATTTGCCTGTCAAGATCTCATTAAAATTGGGTCAACTGTATCGATAAATCTAGACGAACGGACATTTAATTTATATACTAGCTGTGCCCGCGACTAATAAAATTATCTGAATGTATTAAGTCCATTTAGTTATCTATTTAACTCTCGTATTTAAGTCGCGTCGTCATTCAAATTACAATAACTTTTGATAGAGTCAACCGATTTTAATGAAACCAAGACTAAATATTAGTCGAGGATATTCTTTATGATTTTATTATGAACGCAGCACTTTAGCAGTGATGCGTTTTCATACAAACAGATAGACAGACACTTCTGAAAATGATTGAAAGGTTATTGTTACGTTCCAAGACACCTGCAGAACATTTTTTATCTAGAAAGTTCTAGAAACATGTCTAGAAAGTACAGGACACGTTAGATTTACATTTCTATTGTATCCATAGTGACCGTTTTGTAATATACACTTCGACGGTAAATAATATCGGCACTTGAATCCAACGACTTTGAGCGCGACCGTCCTACGAGGCGCCAGACGTTGGTTGAAACTAGTGTTGCCCAAAATCCGTCTTGGTCTTATTTTTGCGTTTTTGCTTTTGGAAGATTACATAACTGCTATACTGATATTTGTGATTAAATGCACGAGGGTTAAATATGTCCTCGTATTAAAAAAAAAATCATTAATGTTTTGTTAACCTACCTCCCTACGTCAGTCAAAGATTCACGTGTTGCCGTAATTACATACACGCTTCTATAAACCAATAAATAATTATATAACAATAGAAAATATAATAAATAAATAGTACAATAGAATTTTATATTGTTCGAATACTTTATGTAAATGTATTCGTTAATGAACTATTATGAAACTATATTGAACGTCAATATTCTTTACAGAATGCAAACATATGAACAAATATGTGATCATTTCTCACCTATTCACAATATTGACACAGATCAATTAGAGCAGATAGGGCACTCGTTGTATGTGACTCCAGCACTATTCTGATAGCTACACGGCGGTGGTAACTGTCGCAATTTTGTAGAACACGATTTAAATCGAGAATCGTTTACCATTTTAGTGAGTACGGTTCATATTTTGTAACAATAATTGTATACAAATTTTAAATGTTAGAATAACTGTTGTTTTGAATACTATTAACAGATATTGAAAAGCGACACTAGTCTAGCCGGTAATGTACTTGACTCCGCGATCACGAAAACAAATATGTCGAAACCTTTAGTGTGCTTTTCTTAATACGAGGGCTCGTCCAGTGGTCGAATTTCGACCATAGAATAGAAAAAAATCTTTTCTATTTTTTATCGATAACACTAAAGTAACTCAATAGCTACAAAATAGAAAAAGAATGAATAAAATCTGCTGAGAAATTGAGGAGGGAGGGAAACTGTTTCTCCACTGCCTATTTATATTTCCGTGGAATGAACCAGCTGAAGTGGTATTTTTGTAATTTATTGTATAAAACAGAAAAAGAAACATTGCGCTTGTCAGTGTGTACACATAGAGAAAGTGAAACTTCTTTGGATTATATGTATTAAATGATATATAAGTATATGAGAATGCTCATAAACTATATATTATACGAAGTCCCGTAGTATAAATAATTGACTATACATTACTCATTTTTGTATACTACTAGACCTACTTATACATACTTACACATACACACAAATATACATTATAATCATCATCATCAGCCTGTAAGAGACCCACTGCAAGGCCATAGGCCTCTACCCGAATGAAGTTATGCGCGTAATCACCCCGCCCGTCCACGACGTATTGACGATTTCAAACTTGAGAAATTCACAGTTCTATATTTTTCACACATACGGCAGTACTTCAAAAACATTTCTCAGGTGCCTCACCACTTTTTCTTCACCGTCAGCCGATACTGTTACCAATATAAATTAGTAAACTACGGACATTGAAATAATATTCCATCGGTCAAACCACTACGTCACCACGACTTCTTTTTTATTTTAATATTTTATTTTCCTGCGTACCGAAAAACTTCCCTTACCGTGACATAAGTAATTTCACTATAAAAAAAAATTCTTGACCTAGCAAGGTCTTAACAGCTTCACCGGACTGCAATATAAAAAACATTGATAGAATCGATGTTACCCTAAATACATACCCCTTTGTTATTTGCGTCCTGAGGCAGAGCCTTCATGAGGTAATTACGCTCAGTCTCCGATATGCGAGGATGCTGACCTGGTGTGTCGTAAACAACCGTGAACCATGCGACTGACCACATCACACCGATGATACCTGAAAAGACATCTATATTAGCGACTAGAGAACGTAGTTTCGAATCCTTACATGAAGCAGGAACTATCAGCGAACGAAAAACACCATAGCAAATTCATAGCTATTTTTCTAACCTCACCTGAGATAACAACTTATCTCAGGCTGAAAATCAGTCGCCAAGCACCTGTAAGGTCTAATCCGCTCCACTCATGGTTATTATGCCAAGGGTTAACTGTGACGTATTGCCACCACCACGCTCGGATAATCCGCGCGCCGCCCGCGCACCACTTCCCGGAGCGCATCGTGCATGGCAGACGTTTTTTTTTTTTCGAACTGACTACGCTATTGACCAAGCAAGGTCTTAACAGCTTCACCGGACTACTAAGGCGAGCGCTTAAGGCACTCAGCCGATTCATGGCAGACGTATTTTATTATTGCAATATTTGTAACTTTTATTTTTAAGTATTTTTATAAAGTTCAGTGTAGTTTTTACATATGCTACACATACATGTGGAGGTGTGAACAAACATTCCCCATACATATACATATGTGTTTTGTTATCCTAGTTCGACAAAATGACTGCACAATACCTGACGGCAAGTACAGTCCAAAAACAACGGCGTCTGTCGGTGTTATATATCTTCTTTTTTTTATTCTGTTGGTTTCGCACAGAGATAATTTGTAATTAGCAATATAAAAGGAGAGAGGGTTGATCGCAATTTGATACGGTTCACTCTCTTTCCCTTGACGTGTTGCATGAGCATTATATAAAAGTCACCATAATTTGTCAGTCATGATTTAGATGCAAGTCCATGCAAGTTTGAAAGACCCGCTATCGTAAGAAATGTAGAAGACGGGAAGACACTGGCCGGGACTTCCAAAATCTTCACAATATGACAGAGATAAGAATTTTCGAACTTAAATGTTGCGATAGTTGGACTTCACAGTAAATCCCTCTGGCTTTGCTTTAGTTTTAAATAGCTGATGTTATCCACTAACACCGCGTGGAATTTTGTAAAACTATTTTTGTTCAGTGTATACTACTTTTATACTACTTCTTAACTAACAAACAAACTTAACTATTCCACAGCAGCCCTCAAGGTTGAAGACACTTACCGGTGAAATAGAAAGCGGACTCCCATCCGAAGTGAGCGATGAGGAATCCACAAATTGGCATAGTCAACGCGGCTCCCAAAGATGAGGCTGGAACAAACAAAAATCCTATTAATGCTATGAACAATAATGATTCTGTCAATGGATGTATGTCTGTTACTCTTTCTCTTGCATTCTTGATAATTTTATGTAAATCTGCCAAAGCTTTGCAAAGCTAGATTTCGTGAAGGACCGGCATGGTTTAAGTACCAAAACTTAGACAAACTCGTCGTCCCATCTTTCAGACTCATTTAAACCAATAACATTTTTTTATGTAATAGTGTTAGGTTTTAACACAAAGTCGCAAAACATATTACCGATTTCACGAACCGTAACTTTGAGCGCCATGTAAAGATATTATTCACGTAATATTATAAGTTATACTATCTTATTTCTAATCGATACTTTTATGCCACAAACCTTTCCATAAACTTTATAATGTCCTCGTAACCATAGATAACACTATAGAACTACTAATCTATACTGTTAAATCGCTTTAATAAATTAAAGACGCAGAATGTGTCAAAAGTCATGATAAAATTAAAACATGGAATATTAAGATAATAAAACATTATTTAATACGTTTAGAGAAATCTATATTAATTTTACTAAAATAACCCACGCTCTACTCCCAGTAACTGCTGCTTAAACAAACGGTTTACGACTGGACTAGTAAGATAGTTATTTAGCATTAACGCAAACGTAGGTGTAGTTCTGTAGGTGGCAGACGCACGCTGAAGCTATTAATTACTGCTTACCGCCCTCTCACAGATCACCGACGTGAAGTAACAGTGCTTGCATTGTTGCGTTTCGATCGGTCAGTGAGAGCACCGGAGGTCCACCTCCTTTCACCCCCCTCTCCCCTCCTCCGTCACCTTCTCGGTTCTCCCAAACACAGGCTGGCAACGCACTTGCGACTCCATTGGTGTTGCTAGTGTCTATGGACGGCGGTTATCACTTACAATCAGGTGATCCGCCTGTTAATTTACCCGCTACAATATAAAAAAAAAACGTTCATTTATAATACTACATGTTAAACCCTTGCTTATTTATACAATTACAGAAAAAACATTGTTTGTTTGTAATCCTAAAGTATGTTACTGATAATCACCATTGAGGATAGATTCTAAACCATGTATTACGTATTATCTCTATTCGAAAACTCCAACAGTCAACGGAAATATGAATAGTCACTTATAGTCAGAAAATAAATAATATTATAATACGGCTTGATTTTAGTTGTTAATATTGTATGTGTTTGGAAAGAAAAAGAAATAGCTTTTACCATAACACATAAAAACAGGCAACTCTACTTTACAAACAAATATGCAGATTTTTTAAATATTGTATTCATAGAAAAATGCAGCCATACTTTAGGGAAAACCAAAGGAAAAAAGGTAAAAAACAAGACATAAAAGGCGAAACCGTAAACCATATCTATACTATAATAATAATAATAATATTATAAAGAGGTAGAGTTTGTGAATTTGTGAGTTTGTGACGTTGTAAGGGATAATCTCAGGAACTACTGGTCCGATTTGGAAAATTCTTTCATTGTTATATAGCTCATTTATCAGGGAAGGTTATAGGCTATATATCATCACGCTAAAATACATAGTAGCGGAGCAGCAATGAAGAATGTTGCAAAATCGGGGTATTTTGTCCTTTTCAGAGCTTCCGCTGCGTCTTAGCGCAAGATAACCATTCCACGTGTACGAAGTCACGGGCAGAAGCTATTAACTAATTATATTATCTATAATCTATACTAATATTATAAAGAGGTAGAGTTTGTGACGTTGTAAGGGGTAAACTCAGGAACTACTGGTCCGATTTGGAAAATTCTTTCAGTGTTATATAGCTCATTTATCAGGGAAGGTTATAGGCAATATATCATCACGCTAAAATACATAGTAGCGGAGCAGCAATGAAGAATGTTGCAAAATCGGGGTATTTTGTCCTTTTCAGAGCTTCCGCTGCGTCTTAGCGCAAGATAACCATTCCACGTGTACGAAGTCACGGGCAGAAGCTATTAACTAATTATATTATCTATAATCTATACTAATATTATAAAGAGGTAGAGTTTGTGACGTTGTAAGGGGTAAACTCAGGAACTACTGGTCCGATTTGGAAAATTCTTTCAGTGTTATATAGCTCATTTATCAGGGAAGGTTATAGGCAATATATCATCACGCTAAAATACATAGTAGCGGAGCAGCAATGAAGAATGTTGCAAAATCGGGGTATTTTGTCCTTTTCAGAGCTTCCGCTGCGTCTTAGCGCAAGATAACCATTCCACGTGTACGAAGTCACGGGCAGAAGCTATTAACTAATTATATTATCTATAATCTATACTAATATTATAAAGAGGTAGAGTTTGTGACGTTGTAAGGGGTAAACTCAGGAACTACTGGTCCGATTTGGAAAATTCTTTCAGTGTTATATAGCTCATTTATCAGGGAAGGTTATAGGCAATATATCATCACGCTAAAATACATAGTAGCGGAGCAGCAATGAAGAATGTTGCAAAATCGGGGTATTTTGTCCTTTTCAGAGCTTCCGCTGCGTCTTAGCGCAAGATAACCATTCCACGTGTACGAAGTCACGGGCAGAAGCTATTAACTAATTATATTATCTATAATCTATACTAATATTATAAAGAGGTAGAGTTTGTGACGTTGTAAGGGGTAAACTCAGGAACTACTGGTCCGATTTGGAAAATTCTTTCAGTGTTATATAGCTCATTTATCAGGGAAGGTTATAGGCAATATATCATCACGCTAAAATACATAGTAGCGGAGCAGCAATGAAGAATGTTGCAAAATCGGGGTATTTTGTCCTTTTCAGAGCTTCCGCTGCGTCTTAGCGCAAGATAACCATTCCACGTGTACGAAGTCACGGGCAGAAGCTATTAACTAATTATATTATCTATAATCTATACTAATATTATAAAGAGGTAGAGTTTGTGACGTTGTAAGGGGTAAACTCAGGAACTACTGGTCCGATTTGGAAAATTCTTTCAGTGTTATATAGCTCATTTATCAGGGAAGGTTATAGGCAATATATCATCACGCTAAAATACATAGTAGCGGAGCAGCAATGAAGAATGTTGCAAAATCGGGGTATTTTGTCCTTTTCAGAGCTTCCGCTGCGTCTTAGCGCAAGATAACCATTCCACGTGTACGAAGTCACGGGCAGAAGCTATTAACTAATTATATTATCTATAATCTATACTAATATTATAAAGAGGTAGAGTTTGTGACGTTGTAAGGGGTAAACTCAGGAACTACTGGTCCGATTTGGAAAATTCTTTCAGTGTTATATAGCTCATTTATCAGGGAAGGTTATAGGCAATATATCATCACGCTAAAATACATAGTAGCGGAGCAGCAATGAAGAATGTTGCAAAATCGGGGTATTTTGTCCTTTTCAGAGCTTCCGCTGCGTCTTAGCGCAAGATAACCATTCCACGTGTACGAAGTCACGGGCAGAAGCTATTAACTAATTATATTATCTATAATCTATACTAATATTATAAAGAGGTAGAGTTTGTGACGTTGTAAGGGGTAAACTCAGGAACTACTGGTCCGATTTGGAAAATTCTTTCAGTGTTATATAGCTCATTTATCAGGGAAGGTTATAGGCAATATATCATCACGCTAAAATACATAGTAGCGGAGCAGCAATGAAGAATGTTGCAAAATCGGGGTATTTTGTCCTTTTCAGAGCTTCCGCTGCGTCTTAGCGCAAGATAACCATTCCACGTGTACGAAGTCACGGGCAGAAGCTATTAACTAATTATATTATCTATAATCTATACTAATATTATAAAGAGGTAGAGTTTGTGACGTTGTAAGGGGTAATCTCAGGAACTACTGGTCCGATTTGGAAAATTCTTTCAGTGTTATATAGCTCATTTATCAGGGAAGGTTATAGGCAATATATCATCACGCTAAAATACATAGTAGCGGAGCAGCAATGAAGAATGTTGCAAAATCGGGGTATTTTGTCCTTTTCAGAGCTTCCGCTGCGTCTTAGCGCAAGATAACCATTCCACGTGTACGAAGTCACGGGCAGAAGCTATTAACTAATTATATTATCTATAATCTATACTAATATTATAAAGAGGTAGAGTTTGTGACGTTGTAAGGGGTAAACTCAGGAACTACTGGTCCGATTTGGAAAATTAATATAACGATAATTGTTCGGAGTGTCGGAAAAAGTCAAGCCACCTGGTAGCTTACATCGAAAACGCTGCCTAATCTCTTTGACATATAACAAAACAATAGATAATAAACGATTTCGGAGATTACCCGGAACAAACAGACAGGGAGACCGACAAAAAAATTGTAAATCGCATTTTTGTTATCAGTAGCGTATATATACTTTCATATCCAATCAGTAAAAAGTTGTTATTTTGATATTACATACACACACTTCATTTTTATTATATGTATAGATATAAAATTGTTTTGGTGTGTTTAGATGGACTTTTTTATATACCTTTCCTTTTTAATATGCCTTATGATTTCAAAAGTGTCATAGACTAATTCAATGTTTAAAATAAAATTGAATTCAAATAACTATTTTTACGGGCACTAAGATGAATGAAGCTGACAATTATTTACCGCTGAAAACCACCATAATTAAAAAAATATAAGCAGCGCAACGCTGGATATTTCAGCTTATCATATATCTATATACAAATAAGATATACACTTTCGTTTATTTGTCAAAATTTATCTTTTTTTTTGTTCAGCAGCTACTGTTATCAATTTTTTTTAAAGTATGTTTATCTTCGATACCAATAACGAGGCGAACCTTTTTTACTTCACGCTTCTTACATCTACAATATTTGTACGATACTCACTACAATTTTACAATGTATTTTGAAAAAAAAAAACAAAAATAAACACAGATAATAATATCTATCTATATAGTTATTGTGGTCGAATTTCGACTACCGTACGACTAATATTTTACAAATTTCCACGAAATATGTTACATTACAGTAAATAACGTTTTCTTTGTTAGCATTAAAATAACATGTTGGTGTAACTTTATAGAGTTAAATAACAGTAACGTACAAAATAACGTTATGTAATACCGTTTTTGTTATCTCTTTATTTTTATATGACAAGCCGGTTAGAGATGACTTTGAACAACAATCACTGTACCGAAAATCAAGTAATAATGAATGAAATCGTTCGATATCGATACCGTTATAAATAAGGTTATTCAGTAACGCTATTCTATAGTTAGATTTATAATAATTGCCAGAGGAAAAGCTGTATTAATTACTGGTTTTTTCTCGTGGCTTCGCTCACTTTAATGATTTTGATCTATCCTCGGGAATAATACATTTTTCCAGTGCTCCAGACAACGCGAATGAAACATTTCATAGTTGTCAATGGAATAATTAAGGCGTGAAAGCGTAACAAATAATCAACCCCACTTTAACATTTATAATATTAGTTACTATGAACATATAAAATAATACAGTCAGTAAAATTTTGGTAATTCCAAATATCGTTAAATCATACTGTATTATGGTAACGTTATTAAATAATAGCATGTTTTAGTTATGTTAAATGATTCAGAATAGACATTTTATTGGTCATCTGATGAACCACTAAGATTATAGGAATCTCTATAGTTATATTCTTATATAATAACAGAGAAGCGGGTCCGGCAGACGTTATCCCGCCCTGATTATAAAAAAAATGACAAATTATATACTAAAACATTCCAATCACTTTATCCACTGGTGAAAACCGAATGAAAATCCATCCAGTAGTTCTGAGTTTATAGCGACCAGACAGACAGACGCGGTATAGGACTTTGTTTTATACTATGTAATGATAGTTCAATAACGTGCTACGAACGTTTTGAAGTGATAATGGCTTAGAGCCTGTAAACTATGCCCTTGAAACTCAAAGGGAAGGTGTATAAAACTATTATAAGACCAGTAATGTTGTACGCACCTGAGTGCTGGGCGACGAGAGAGACCGATGAGAGAAAACTACATGTGGCAGAGATGCGAATGTTAAGGTGGATGTGTGGTGTAACTAGAATGGATAAGATTAGGAATGAATATATCAGAGGAAGTTTGAAAATAGCACCAGTAACAGATAAGTC
>MU158829.1:66223-104676 GCA_015888305.1 Antheraea pernyi | reverse complement strand
TACGCGCGAGCGCCGCGCAAGATGAGATACTCAGGCCCCATTGCTGCGTCCTGTACTACGCGCGAGTCAATGGCGAGTCGATATAGTTTTCAGTCGTCTATCCGATTGACGTATGCGACGTTTCCTAGGATAGAAACGCGCGTAAAACGCGGTATCTGAACGCAATGCATTTAGAAGTGCGCGAGTCTACTCGCGCGTATATCGCTTCATCTGGACAGGCTGTAAGTTGATAGCGTGTTCGGACACCATGTCGACAGGCGTAGGTACGAATCCTAGCCACTGAGTCGTAGTTTTCGGTGAAGGAAGACATCGTGTTAAACCACAGCATGGTGATAGGACTCTTCATAAGTCCGTCTGGCTAGGCTACCACCCTCAAATTGAAAATATGCCGCCAAGCACCTGTTGGTGTATTCCGGCAGCTGCACTTGAGCGCCAGTCGCCGCTAGGTTTAGCGTATTTACTATCTTAGACTGCATCGTCATTTAACATGAAATGTGTGGACAATCGCTATCGCAAACCAATGATATTATAAGTAAAATGGTATAGATGCGTTACCTACATGATATTTTGACAAAACAAATGACAATAACACACACCTACGTAAAGTAATATTGTAGCACCGCACTGTCCTAGATAAAGCGTGGATGTAAGACGGCACATTCTCATTATCGGTGATGAAAAAGAAATAGTTATATGTCGCTTAGATACGGGCGGATTGACGGGATTGAATCGTCAAAAATAAGCTAGTTAGCCAACTTTTAACAAGGCGCTTTTGAAGCGCTTATGACATATCTATAACTTTTTACTTATATCATTGGCTAAAACCTATAAAGCATAGAAAAAAAACATGAAATAGACCTCAAAATATTTACTAATTACGTAATTATCGCTTACTTGTATAACAAGGAAGTCGAGTAAAATGAATGAAGGATTAGATATGTCCAAACGCGGGTGTGTCTGAACGTCGCGTCATTTTTTTGTTATCTTGAAATGAGGCCGCATTACGTACTCGTAGTTTGATATTACGAGTGGTCAATAATAACCATAGATAACGATACAAGGAAACTCTTTATGTGTTTATTCCAGATAACGTTATTACTTTGATTTATGGTTTAATGTGATTGCGCATATCGGGCCCGGTTTTCTGTGAGGAGGTTATTAGTTCCTGTCAATATAAATAGAGTCATAGCTATGAATGCTTTAAAGATGTTTTAGTTGATTGATTCATAATTATAATTGTAGTTTTACGGTATATCATATAATTCTAAAACTAATCTTGTTTACGGAGGCCGCTGATCGAGATAAGGCTTCTATACTGAGACTGTTATACTTCAATGAGGCTGAATTGAATTTTATTACTAAAAATCCAATAATTATAAAAAAGTGTTGTGAATCTGTGTTTAAAATCTCTACAAAATATAACGCTATTTTAAAAGTAACATAGTTCAAAAATACTTCCTTTCAGGGCAAGAAGGATCAATTAATTTATCTTCAATGCATGTAACGTCTATAATAGAAATTAAGTATTTTAGAACAAGCGCTGTTCGTTATAATCATCGTTTAAAATAACTATAATATAACATTACGTTATTTAATCGTTATTTTAAGCTGTAGCGCAGCTACAAATAGCACGCGCCACGCGGATAACCTTTAAATAGTAGCACAGTTAAAAAATAACTTTATAATAATAACGCTATTACGTACGTTACTATTGAAGACTCGTTGACAGACAAATTACGGAACACAATTCTTTCAAACACAGTATCATATGCGGAAGTTTGATTTATTGTATGTATAATGATATTATTATTACCTACATATTACTACTACGCACCAAGCACTTGATTGTCATCTATTCCGGTCTATAATTTACTTAGTAAGTGCTGTGGGCGCTTAAGGAAAAACATTGTTTTGTAGATAAGTCAAGGTTATCTTGATAATTTAAAAAAAAATGATTATTGGGGTTTTTTACATAAACATTATTTTAGTAACTGGTTTATTTATATTTTACATTTTGTTTCAGAAGCCAAACATTAAGAGTGGGATTCAAATTCATAATATAATATACTCGACACGGATATTTACATTTCTGAAGTTAGTAATCAAGGATGGCAAAGAATATTGTCGATTTAATTCGAAAATAGATATTAATGAAGCTGACATCAAAACTGCAAAGAAAAAACAACAGTGAATAACAATTTAATTAAAAAAATCATGATATGCGTAGAAAAGTTGTGAATACTGACGTGACAGGGGTGAATGAAAGAGGAAAACATGTTGTACCGACCTTCTTAGATAGGATAAGAGCAAAAAGCCTGCGGTGGGAAAGTCATCATGTTCTTGCGGATCAGTTATATTTGATGTTAAGTAAATACAATGTTATAAATATCGTTCAATATCGCAACAACCTTTATATATGAATACTTTTCTAAGCACAAGTGCTACACAATAAATTTTCAAGTAAACAGTGGTAGCTAGTCAGGCAGACTCAGGTTCACAGATTCGAAGAAGGGGATGATATTAAGAAATTAAAGAAATCAAATCTAAATACTCTTTATTCAATTTAGGCCCTGAGAAGGCACTTATGAACGTTAAAGCTACCACCGGTTCTGAAAACAACCCAGTCATCGAGAAGAACCGGCAAGAAACTCGATCTGGTTTATCTTTTCATAATACATGACATTTTTTTTTTATTATTACAACATAATACACAGACACATAAAGCTACATTCGTTTTTAGTGGCTGCACAGAGAGAGGCGTCACTTACAGACGTCGCTATCGTTCACATACTGATCCACCCTGTAATAGCCTTTATGTATTAAGACCCGCTTGACATAACATTTGAACCTACTATCCGGCAAATCGGTAATGTGTTTTGGGACTTTGTTATAAAATCTTACACTATTACCTAAAAAACTGTTACTGGTCTTAGTAAGCCTGAAACATGGAGTGACCAGTTTGTTATGGTTTCTGATATTTACATTATGTCGGTCTTTTACTAAATCCAGATTATCTAAGTTTTTCCGGACGTACATCAAATTCTCAAGAATATATTGAGAGGGCAGAGTTAAAATACCGAATTCCTGAAACTTACACCCATATTCTAAAACGTTTCCTCGAGCGTTCCTCCACTCCACTCAACCTCAGTCAAGGAAATCGGCATTCTTAGTTGCAAAAAATCTCCTCCACTTGATGTTCCTCGAAGTTTTTCCTCATTCAAGGTGAGGAATCAACTGTCAAACTCAAGGTACGTCGGGACCTACCTTAAGGAATACTCGTGGAAGATTTACGCCATTGTTTACTGTATTCATACGTCCACGATTGGAAATAAAAGTTGATTATTATATTATGATAGTTTTTACGGGTAGATTTCTAATTATATTTGAATTATGTTTATGATAGTCCATGCGATTATCCCGAACGGAGGTTTTATGAGATACACAAAATCCTATTGAATTTACGACTACGAAGGATTCTAAAGAAACTATCGTCTTCGGAAAGAAACTATCTTGAATATATTGTTGCCGCTTATATCAACAGCAGAATTGAAAACAGTAAAAGAGGTCTACTCATTTCATCTTTAATTCAGTTGTTAATCTCGTCAAGATTTTATGCAATCGGATATTATCAAGCAAGTAAAACCATGTTTATATGCAAAGCTTTAGAAAAATATGATTTCTTTGTTCAAATATATATCGTTTGCTTTTACTTTGCAGATTGTATATGGAGATTTATATCAAACTAGTCAATCCGTAACATTAGAATTAGTTGCTAAAATGTTGGAGGTCTGTGGAGTCCTCCACATATCTTTAATATTATAATTTAATATTTAATTTAATATTATTATTGAGCCTATCAGAGACCTGCAAGAGGTACCAGTGACAAATGTAAATGTCATTGAACGAGGTAGCCTAGTGAGAGCTGCATTTATTAAAAGAGATTTTGAACATTGATTGTGATACTTTTATTTAAATCAAAATGACACATTCATCCTTTAATATCAATATTTTGTGATAATAAGATATTACTATACATTTATTATTATTTCTAATATTATATTATATAATAGAAGTTTCACATAATCTGTCCCAGTTATATAGGCTTCGTCTTACCCCAATGGATGATATCAATTAATTCTTTGTATATCATCATCACAAGACAGTTACTATAGGAGTGTTTTATTTTGAGAGTAAACTAATGGTTTTTTCAACGGGGAAAGGAATCTATACGGAATTAGGATTGTAGAAAAATAGTTTAATAGTAAATTAAATTGATTTCATAGATATAGTAAGGTGCAAAATATCACACACATAAACAGAAAATTTATCACTTCTATATACATTATATTTTAATTTATTTATTGAATAATAAAACACATGAATGAATTTATTTATTCTATATGTAATGGTTTATATATATGACTGCTTTTTTTTGTTTTGTTTGATTGGATTGTATCGCTTCTACATTTCTTCACTCTATTGCAGCAATTTTATACATTTCCTCTGATGCTTTTACCAAACACTACTTCTCTTCGATTATTAGACTGTGCAGCTCTTCTTCCCTTTCTTGTCTGCATGCATAGTTAATCATCTTTATTTGGAACTCTTGATTTATAACCTTAGACCTAATAGTTTTAGCAGTACCTAGGAGGAATAAAAAGTATATTAGTTCAAATTAATGATTATATCTCAGTACTTCATTTTTGAGGGAATGAAATATTAAAGTTTAGAGTTATAAAAATGGAAAACTTTCTGCACACTTTAAACGTAAAAAACATTATATTTATTTTCATTCACAACAATGTAGCTTATTTCACAAACACTAAACACAAGCACTAAAATTCTGGACCTATATATGTATTATATGATATATGTTTTAGATGTATTAAACTACTCGTGCTACAACTAAGATGGCAATCAAGAAAATGTAAAATTAAAAATATAACATTTTAATATGGCTCATATTCTATTAGATTGCATTTGATCATATACTTGTACATATTGCACTACTATCTAATCCTTAGGTAAAGAAAACAAGCTTTATGTTATGGTATACTCTATAATTAAGTACCTATATGATATCATTGTCTGATGGAAATTTAAATCATGCTGTCTCAATGTAGAGTATCTCTAAAAACAAAGTATGAAAACTACTTTTACTTAGTTAATTAATTTTATTTACTTCCAGTAAATCGTTAATGTAATAAATATAGTACTCGATATTTACCTTGAGAGGTGTCTTCTGGTAAATTGTCATTATCAATGACATGCTTTATTTCTGTCTGTTGGTTTTAATAAAGCCTCATCCACCAGCATAGGATCTTCTTTTCTTTATAGTAGATCAACCGGCACATATGACATTGATTTTGACTTTTATTTACTTATTGTAGACGGTGGATGAGGCTTTATTAAAACCAACAGACAGAAATAAAGCATGTCATTGATAATGACAATTTACCAGAAGACACCTCTCAAGGTAAATATCGAGTATGATTTTGACTTTTATTTACTTATTGTAGACAACTTTTCCGACTCACTAAATATTTGTCTTCCAGATATATTTTGTAATAGAGATAAGTATTAACATATAAAACAAAAACAGACTTTCAATTTGTCACAACACCACAACAAACCTCAAACATAAATAAAAGGTCGCAAGCGACGTAACGCAGATAAAAAAAGGAACAGATAATTGCAAAGTTTCGAGTAACCATAGACGAAAAGATTAAAAAATACACTGTAATCTATGATTTAATGACGTATACAATGACGTTTTACCTTGACTCAACCTCATTCGAGGATCCCCGAGATTACCTCAACACCATATTCAGTCGCAACTAAAAATACCGATTTCGAGGATTCCTTGAGGTACTCCTTGAAGTAACCTCGAATGAGCTGAGGTTGAGGAAGGTTTGAAGTAACGTATTGGAATATGGGTGTTAGTCTTTAATGATTCACGAGGTCCCATATCATAGATTGCTCGAAAGGCCATGCTTGATTGCGCTCTTCAAGACAATTGGCGGTTTTTATTCACTTTTATAATTATTAATCTATATAACATTAAAGATGACAGATGACATATGTGAAATTCAGACTAACGTGTGACATTCTTATAAACTAAAACGAACGAATTCATTGGTTTTTAAGCTTTTATTTTATTGAGGTTTTTTTTGCCATAAAATGTAATATTGTGGAGTAGAGAACTAAGGAAGGTAAAGGTAGAACGAATATTGACTTATAAATAAAGGCTTCGGATACGGAAAATCTCTTATTTTTTAATTCAAAACACTAAAAGCCGTCAATAACTACTAAACAAAAAGAAATGAAAATCGGCTGCTAAACTGAGAAGAAAAAGGTACTGGAACTGTCTTATTCACCTATTTATATATATGAACTTACAGGTAGCGTGGCTGTCATAATTTGCATGCATCGCTTCATTGTGCTAATGCGGTCGGTGCCAGGTCATCCGATCACCAAGGACAAACCTTGGCTTATTCAATTCCGCCCAACGGTTATAACGTATCGAATTAAAATTATTCATTAGATTGAGTCATACCGTTGAACAGTCAATAAAACTAATGGAATGTTAAAAACACCCTTTTTTTTCGAACTGACTACGCTATTGACCCAGCAAGGTCTTAACAGCTTCACCGGGCTACCATTAAAAACACTCAAAAACTATAATATCATTGAGTGTGAGAACTATACATGGCCGCAGATTCTGAAATGAATATGGATTATAATTTAAAAAAATGGCTATAAAAGATAAAAAAGAAGCCGCCATAAAGACAATAATTAAAAGACCGATATAAAATAAATATGTAAAACAATACTTGCTGCTCACAATCACAACGTTTGTGACATAAATAATAAACGAATAAATAAACCAAAGCAGAAAAAAGGTGTGGACTACGAGGTTGCAGAAAAAAAAACATCTGAAACCATATGAGATACAGTGAACTCGTCTTAGACGTCATTGGCTCTTCTTACTTGAAAAGAATTTCGATATTTTTTAGTGTAGATTGAGATGTCCATAAATGTAAATAGAGTTGATACATTTTTTAAGCGGATCGACTCAGTTTTATGCGAGTATCATTATATAATTAAACCGAAAGAGACAGGGGAAGTTTGAAATGTATTATTTTACCAAAAAATTCTAACAGAACGTTGTCTGCGTTTGCGTCTGTCATCTGCATCTGTCATTATCTGCAAGAAGTCTTTTCATAGTTTTGAGGCATGTACGTACTAGTATTATTATTATTGTTCTCAAAATCCAAAACATATTATAAAGTCAAGAAGGGACTGACGCGCCTAATGTGCAATCCTTAACCCATAACTGAAACACAACAGCTTGTTTCGGATGCTAATCTATTACATTAACAATAGAAAACGTCACAGATAAGTTAAACGAAACTTATCTGTGCTAACTGCCATAGATAATTGATATACAAACATTCGTATTCAAAATGGCGACCAGTAAAGTAATACCATTCACATCGCCCTACGGTCGCCCTTTTTCGTTTGTCCTCAGTGTATTTATCGAACACGAAATAATAACCGAGACACACCTTTGTAGTAAGTAGTTCACTTATAATGCATAGTATGCCATGGTAAAATGTTATTTATAGCAACAAAGAAAAAATTATGAATCGATTTCCCATATGTCTTGTCTTTAAAATCCTCAACGCCACCTTAAAAGGCTTCGTAATTTACAAGCAAGGAAGTAAGACGATTTTGCTTTGACCAAAATAAATTAAAAAATAATTCGATTTTAATTTTAAATAATAATTTTTTTAACAATTTAATAACAATTTAAATTACAAATTTAAAATGGCTTCCTAAAAAGATAATCGTTTACCGGTTACCAGGTATAAATTTTATTAGGATTTTACTAACGATTTCTATTGATGTACACACGGTAAAACAGCATGACCTAACAACGTTCAACGCAGCCAAGGACTTATCGTTTTGCGCATTAAGCAGTCTATAATAGAATCACTGCATATTCCTTCTAACCTTGCGGATAGGGTTACCAAATATACTTCAAAATAGAGTATAACGTAGACACTTTATTCTACTTTAAAATACTATGTAGAGTTATTCATAAAATTGTTTACACTTTATGTGAAAATATTTCGTATAATATCGGATTTATACGGAAAAAGATTATAAATAATATTCGATTGAAATTAAAATATTTTAAAGGAATACAGACATTTTCTAAAACCGTATCTTAGTGTAATTAACAATGATTTTACTTCAAAGAGCTAGCAACCCTACGGATGCACACGTTCACATAACTGAACGAATTCGCACAAAAATAATACTTCAGTTTCGCTGCAGCATAGCAACCGTTTCGCAAGGTTAAAATCGTGCGGTCAAATAATATCATCCAATGGGAGCGCACCAACTGCGTGACGTCAGCGACCACGCCTGCGCGCGCCTCCGCCGCCATGTTGCTGCTCGCTTGATTCAATCGCACGCGAGCCGCTGCGAAACGTTTGCGACACATGATAACAATTGTGTCGGCTCCGAGTACGTGCCTTCCTGACGTCGATAAATTGTGTCAGCTAACAGCTTGTAATATAGATAACGCTCGTTTCGAGTGACGATGTTAAACAGCGGTCAAGGCAGAGTAAAAAAATGTTATTGGCGTTGTCCCAATACTTATAAATTCTTACGACATGACTATCAATTGTATTATTATTTCATTGCACAGATAACCGATTGAACAAGTTACTTTGACGTAGTGTAGTTAAGCGAATGTGAATCAATTAAATTACTTTAATCGTGTGCTCTTTTTATTTTCTTATCAGACCACATTAAATTTTTTATAAATATTGATAGAGCTCATGGCGAAACATAATGAGCATATACTTTCATGTTGTAAACCACAGATAAATGTACCTAATTAAAAATAGCTTTCACACCATTTGAGTAATCGCTTGTCATACGTAAAAGAGGTTCGTTTTTATTTCTTACTATAATGTAGCGATCATTATTTCGAGTATGGAACACTTGCACTCTATCTGAATTAAGTGTATTATTAATAGCCTAGCAATCTGCTTATACTATGAATAAAATTATGTGCATACTACTCACCCATCATGTTCGACATGAATTTCGATCTGTCCATCGGTGGAATCCATTTGGACGCCATCGGAAGTATCGCCGGCCATGTTGCTCCCAGGAAGAAGCCCAGGAACACTCTGACAGTAACAATCCAACCGAATCCTAGTGCTGCCGCTCCAGGAGTCAGGAGTGTTAGAATACTGGCCAGTAGAGTACTGTAGCCAAAGACTCGTCTGGTAAAGAAAGAAAAGAGTATTTAATCTATAAAATTTAAGACACTCTACGCGAAGTACAAACTATGTCGTTAGTCATAAGAATTGCAATCAAGGAAATGATGATGTCACAGCACTCTAATCGAATTAAAACATGTCTTTGTTTTAAAATTTTGCTTGGACATGTGACGTCAATTTTATAACGAAATCACGTAAATTAAGTCGTTTACATCCCAGACACTAACGATGGAATTCATTTCGCATGTTAAATTTATCATTCAAATACTTCTGAAATTATTTCCCCTCAATTTAAATATCCACGGTCACAATCGTTAATAAATAAAGTGATTACTCAGAATACGTTTATACTTTGTTTACATATTTCCAACAGCTGTTCAGAAAATCCAAAAAAGATTACTTATGTAAAATAAGAAAGAGGTTACTCTAGTGGTGAGTTAAAAAATTCAATTACCTTTGATTATAAACAGGACTATATAATCCAAGACAATGACCTTACAAATATCTTGGATTCCAATAAATTACCAACACCATTTTCTTAACGTATGAAATATATTATATATTACTAGAATCGTTTAACCAAAGCCAAAATTAAAAATAATCGTTGAGCTAATTCTCTAACAAAATGTAATGCAATTTTTGTTTGTAAGAATTTATTATCAAAAAATAAATACATTTTCATGTATTCCTGTGTAAACAAAGTGGAAGTTTATTAAATTATATAATCCATTACCGAAGAGTACGCTATATTTCACAATTAAATAGGAAAACATACTTGTAAACAAAAAAACGACATTTACAAGTTTTGTTGGCAAATTTGAAATAAAATAATGACCGCACTTGAGAGTAGTTGGCAACACCAGAGGGAATGTGTCAAGTGATGACGTATATTTTTTTCTTTTCCTAGATGTATAATGTTATTATAAATGTCTCGGAATATAACTGTAGTAAATTCATTGTTATGTGTTTTATATAAAATATAGATACAAATGTATATTTCAATTTTTACTTTCTACTATTATTTCTTTACTATTTTATAATATGTTTGACATCTTACGTTTCTTTTAATAACATTTGTTTTGTTAAAGGGTTTATAACCTACGACATGGAATGTGACGAAACTCCATGTAATATTTAAAAAACACGTTTTCTTTACATGTGGAAAACTTAAAAAGTTTTAAATATACAATTTACGCTATTATATTGATTGTCAAGTACATCCCGCATGTAGATACAAGCTGAGAATACTAATGTTTGCGATACGCAATAACCACACATTCTCAATTACATTTTACGAGGTTTCAGTCGGAGCATCTCTTGTATGCACCCGCATTGCCAGCTACGCTCCGCTCGAATTACTGCCGAAGTTTTTTTTTTTTTATAAACCAATCCGCCTATATAATAACACAGCAATCGTCCATCGTTTTCAATACCAACCACTTTTCATTCGGATAATTTGGCTCAAGGCGACATGGCAAGCAGTGTTACCAACTTGCAAGTCTTGAACAGTTATATGACACATACAAAATGGCGGACCTTACTTCTATTTGATCATTATTCCGCCTTCGCAGTTTAGTTATAGCTTTGGAGGCCATAGGTAATCTTATTCCCGTAAATGTTAGTCATTTAAACCAAATAAATCTTAATTGTTTTAGTTTTAATATGATCAAATACTATTTTTCTCACGACTAAATAATTTGTCATTGTCATTGTGTATTTTTTGCCGTATCTCTTAAACTTCAAATTGATTATTTAAAATTTAACAAATAATAAAATCAGTGATACACTGATCTATATACACATCTCTGTAGTCATTCTATAATTCTAAATACAAATATCTATAATAAATCTTATAAATTTATAGGAACAATTTTGTTATATAAATTTATTTTGTATATCTCCGAAACGGTTCTAACGATTGAAATGAAATTTCGTATTTAAATCGTATTTTCGGTGCCTTACAAGTAAAAAAAACCGTAATTTTACATAAAAAGAAGACTATAAATAATTATTGCTGTCTATATTACATAGTACCATATCGTATTTTTTTGTGGAACTTGCATTATTGCCAATAGATTATAAACTACTGGGATTTCAAAATGTTGTAAAATGGCATTATATGACATTATCTGAATAGGAGTGAGTACATTCAGCTTACATCCAATAGCAAATATACAATTACTGTGTTAACCTCTCAACTGATTTTTTATGAACCAGATCTCAAAATGGCGGATCATGGTTTTATATATCTAGCCTATTTCCTAAATTATAATTTTACATTACATAATTTTATTGTTCAGATTTTTGAAATTTCGTAATAAATACGTTTTTTTTTATCTTATGCCCATCAGTCCGTGTATCATAAGGTCTAAATTGTATGGAGCTTTAAACCCTTATGGTTTTGCAAAGTCCAGGGGTTAGCCAACACTGTGAAATAAACCTGTAAAAATGGCAACACTGACCGCAGAGTATAACACATTATAAACAAAACGCATTAATAACACCGATGAAAACAAAATACTCGTTTGAAAACTGGATTTCATCGTCCTCGATACAACACCGTGTTACCGAGCATTAGTCACAGACGAGTTTATAGCGAACCTCATAATGAGAGGCTTGCGCCGGCGCCCTGTTCTTACAGTATAGTCTATTACTTTAAATGGCAGCTGTCAATTACGTATCCCAATTTCGAGTTATAACGGTGTATATGATCACAGAGTTTATGTTTTCAATAACAGTATTGAGCGTCTTTTTGTGGTATTAATCAGCCAAATAATATCATACAAATATAGTATAAAAATAATTAATAATTTGCATCAACCCATATTTTTGTTGATTATGTTAAATACGGGTTTTTAATATGACGCATCTAAAACAGCGAGTCTGACCGAATGTTAGCGTGGCGACGCGTCGCCACGGCATGCGTCACCACGCTATACAATTTTGAATTATCTTATTGAATGAACATACATGTTTATAAAAAAAAATCATTTTTTTTTTAATCTTAATATTTTATTTTTGATTACGCTATATTTATTTCCTGTTGTAAACTAGCCTTTTATGCATATTACCTTTACAAAATAATTTCTGTGTTTCACATCTGTCATAAACATAGGCATCTAAACATAGGATGACTAATTTGTGTTTATATCTGACATTAAAATGAATAGAGGTCCTTTACTAAATGTGGCTCACAAACCATAAGAAATGCAGTTCGTAGGTTCGTAAATAAGGTATTTAAACAAAGAATAAATGATGACCATTTGCAGCAATAGACTACTAAAATTGGAGTGTGATGGTCATATTAACTGAGTAACTGTTATCCGATACTACAAGGCTACCGAGATTTAGTAAAAATTAAGCTGTATAACATAATATATTCTTTTAAATACAGTAATACAACTGAATAATTTACATTAGACAACACATTGAAGATTTTTACCTCGAAAGTCCAGTAAATAAATATTTGACTTATATTTTAAACTAACGTTTGAGAATTTGGGAATTTATTGGAACATTGCCATGATATTGTCGAAGAAAATATTGACCTTGACTCTTTCGGATGTAACGCAAAAAAGTTGAAATAACATACTGGATTAAAATAAAATGATAAATGACGTAAAGAATTTCTGAAACTTAATATGCTTTATGCTATAATTTTAGAAAAACGAATGGATCTAGTCTCACTTACATTATTAAGAAAACCGTTCTACAGTTTTAAAGACACAGTACTAAAATCGAATTGTGAAATACAGAGAAATAAATTATATAATTATTACTGCTTTACGCCAGTCGCATAAAGTGTACACTACATTAATTTTCATAATTAATGTGAGATTATATTGTGTTAGTTAATTATTTATGAGACGAGCATTATAATTATCTTTAGTTTTAAAGTTATATAATAAACTAATTAACAAGCACAACATATTCAACATATTACTTCATGTGTGTTAATTACTACTAGGGTTCCCAGGCGTAGCGTGTAAATGAAACGGTCCCTCGGATAATGTTGACCCATGGACTGGCAAAAACCTTAATTTACCGTAGCTCCCGCCATATTCATGTGACGTTATTGATATTCGTACCTTGGGTTGACATGCATCTGGTTATCGTATTGCAAAGCAAGGAGTTTGAGGAAGGGGGTTCAGATTTGCGACCTAAATGCGAGCCTAAATGACCTGCTATAAGATGCAGCTACTTCCCCTGCGCGCACCCCTTTCCATGATTTACCAAGTTGACTTTTTTGAGTTGTGTATCGTATCATATTCCTAGACATCTGCAACCATTTTTTTACAGTCAGTCATAATATTCGTCCGATAGGACAGGCGAAGGAATTAATCCATACTGCCAATTCTGAAGTTGTCAATATAGGTAAGATCTTATGTATTCTTTATAGGCCTAATCGCCAAATCTTCTATATAATATTTCGTACATTTTCAAAAATCATCTTTTATTTCTGAAGTTGTCAATATAGGTAGTTCTTATTTGTTCTTTAGTCAGTTTTATGTCCAAGTTAATGTAAAGGCATACGCGCCAAATCTTTTCTATGTCTAAATTAGTGTAAAGGCAGAAACGCCAAATCTTATATAATATATTCTTTTTATCTTAGTCTATTTGTTAATAGTAGCGTACTACTATCTTCTTTGTCCAGAGTGTTTGTTAATTTCCATTGTCGAGTAGTTAATTAAATGTTCCAACAAGATGATGGCTCTCTTGTTAGAACTTTCCATGGAGTTTTTGTGGCATCTCAGAAATCATGGTCCGTGGTATTATTTTCCATTCACTTCACGTATGCACAATAAACAAACTTTATTACATAAAACACCACCAATTTTACACAATATAGAGTCAAGTAACACAAGATTATGAATAAAATATAAAATCCACTACATGACAGACCAAAATCCCGCCAAATACTCCCATTTTTTTTACAATAATCTAAAAAGTACGACATGTTAGGTTTACATTCTTATTATATGACTAGATTTATTTCAACCTCCTTATTGACTTGTCTAACCTACCATAAACGTTCAGTTTAAATATCGACGAGCATAGTTATAACACCTCATTTAACAAATTTGGATGTAACACGATCCTGTAACCAATCAATAACGCGGAAAATGCGTAATAAACGGACTAATTGACCCTCCTGACCTATCTATTAAGACACTGGAATCAATTAAAGAATCTAGAAACTTCTGCAACGAATTGGAGACGGTGTATTGCGCATACATTATTTAATTAACCGAATGACGAGTATAATTTAAACTTGTTTCTTCGTATAAACAATGATATATAACATATTCTTTGAAAACTAAACATTATCATTCAACGAACATAACACTTACGAGGAATTATTACTCAGTTAATACACATTTTTTCTCTCACTGTTAATATTTTTTTATACAGTACTTTCTATTAACCCTTCCGATTTTATAAAGTTTGAATTCAACGTGTACTTAAGATGAAATGTTAGCCCGCAAACTCCGTTTAAAGCTCATTTACGCTAGGTTAGGTTAGGTTGTAATAGGTTGTAATTGCGATGGGGGAGGAGTAAACCTCGTTAAAAATCAATGGTGGGGTGGCGGTGGAGAGGCCTAGCTTTTCCGCTGCCAGCCGAACCCAGGGAGAAAGGGACAGGGGGCCTGGACTCCCATGGCACGGGTTCGGCGGGCTGGGAGGCAGTCTTGCAACCGGGCTGCCTCAGCTGGGTGCGGCGTGGGAAACGCCTGCCGCCGGGGGTGTCGCGGAGCTTGCCTGTATGCTCCCCCGCGGCACCCCCATAGTGCGGCGTAGGTTGTCGTGGAGTTTTTAGCCGGTTAAAGTAGCCGAAAGGCCCCACCCCTGCGTGAGTAGCACGTGGGTGGTGGTCGGCTCAGTCCAGGGTCGCCCCTGAGAGCCTGGCAGTCCATGAGGATTTTTCAAAAAAAAAAAGGTTGTAATTGCGATAAATTCGTACGAAAACTTTGCTGTACAGACATTGCTATCTATACAAACTTACAGCAGTCACTGCTAAGGGCTAATAGATAATTATAAACTTGTTCTTTGGGATGACAGCTTTATTTTTACAACTTGGAAATGATTTTGGTACTATAGTAATATCATATATTATTTCATAAATTTACAGGTGTAGTTATATTAAGCTATTTTCGATTTTACATATGTGGCTTTTCTTTATAAATGTGAACTGAATATTCTTAATCACATGAATATTCGCTTTTTAACCCTTGCTCTTTATTTGAGTTTTAAAAGTTTTTACCTGATTATTTTTAATTTTAATATGTTTATGTGGGGCGAAGTCTACGAGTATTTCGCAATTCGTTAATTGATTTAGCGCCAAATAAACGGGCTATTTAATCGCCATTAACAGTGACATAAAATCGTTTCTTACAAGGTTGAATATAAATTGAATTGAAATATGTATTAGCAATACTGAGGCACGTCTATACACACAGCTGTGTAGATTAATGGCTTGCCAGATATTTGTATGTCACCAAAACAATGTTCACCTTTTTTTCCAAAAGCGTTAAGTGCCTGCGCTTCTGTAATTTGATTCGTCACATGAGCCATTCTAAATCGACCATCGGGAAATGTGACCTATTCTTCCAAACCTCAGAACTGCGGCCTCTTTGAGATTCATTGTACTATGTACAGACTCTATTGAATTTAACATCAACTAAACTTAATACCTGTTTGCTACTATATACCATAAAAAAACTAAATTTAATAAACATACATGGATCAGTAGTATAGTAAATTGCGCATTTCAATACTATAAGTGAAACAAATAACACTATAATCAAAATAATATTTACTTGAGTCATATCACATCAATTAAGTGAATCACTCAAGGTTTTCCCCCAATCGACCGGCTGAACCGGTTTTGATATAGAAAAAAAAATCACGTGGTACTAATAACTCGATCATGGTATAGAAATTTCGCAGTTAGTCAGGTCGACGATCTTTTAAAATGATTAGGGTTTTTTTTTCTCTTACAAATATTTCTGGTCGCAAGGATACTGAAGGTATATTCTTTGTAATGAGTAAATAATAGGGTTCCCACTTAGCAATCAGATTTATTTTAACTTTAATACCTGTATCATATAATAAGGGATACAAAATTAATTCCTCACAATAAGTTAATATTACCCGTTATCAATTAATATTATTTTTGAGTAAAATTTCTTATGGGAGAGCTTTGAATTTCAGATCCGCAACCTTTTTGTGAGACGAAAAGTGTTAAGGGTAAAACATTATGTCGGGTAAAGTGTTGAAAACACCGGTTCTCGTCCGATCACTGAAGTTAAGAACGTCGGGTGCGGTCAGTACTTTGATAGGTGACCTTCTGAGAACACCGCATCACGGTTGTTGTTGTATTTCTTTTACCGTAATACTAAAGCTTCACTTCTATAGTGTGCCTTTACGACGACCTCAGATTTTTTTCTTATTGTTAAAAATTATAATGAGTATTGTAAAAATACTATACATTATAAACGTAAGGAGCTTGAAGTATGACGAATACGTACAAACTATATACATAAATGCTTAGACTTGTCGATGGTTTATCCGATACGAAACATATATAGGAGTTGTTGAGGTATGTATGCTTGGTACACATATATGTTTCAACAACTCATATATCTATGAATAGTTAGCTTAGCTTATATTAGCTCAGATAGGTCGCGAATTGCATGTATCAGGCAACAGCCAAAGCCGAGGTGTGCCGCGCACCCTTGAGCTAGTTGTCAAAATAAAATCGGCTGAGTGCCTTAAGCGCTCGCCTTAGTAGTCCGCTAAAGCTGTTAAGACCTTGCATGGTCAATAGCGTAGACAGTTCAAAAAAAAAACTTATGGGTGGTATTTAAAAAAAACTATTTCCAATTTTTTATAATTACTAAACAAAAAAAAATCGGTTAACAAACAGAAATGTAAAAGGTACCGAACTGTTTTATATCAGCCTATTTATATGTATACAGATAGGGCAAATTCAGCGGTTAGTATATTATAATAGTCAGAAAGACTAAGCGAATAAATGTGTACAAAACTACACAATACATGTGTAGTTACATTATATATACACACGTCAAGATAACAGATTAAATAACGTTCTTTAAAAGAGACTATACTAATCAAGGACAGTAATTACAAACCAGACTCGTAGTAGACAATATGAGAGGCAAAGTTGCGACTAGAGTGTCAGTTCTCACAGATTAAATAATAAAAAACGCAACTATTTTATTACCTATCAGAATTCTTGTATCTTTTCTGCTATACAGTCGTTCGTTCATAGATTATACAGCCTGTTAAAAATAACCGAAAGGCATTCAAAGTTTGTAATTTTTAAGCAATGAATTAAACATAATTTTTTTTTAACATAATTAGTTTTTAAATCGTTATTACAACCCTAATGAATTCACATTGTTGCTCGCCACTGACAGTTAACATTCAGACGTCAACTTTTTTTGTTACTGACGATCACAATAGTAGCCTATTATTTACAAATTACTCTTGCATCCCGTCAAAAGAATAGTCGTGTCGTCAGAAAATATATCGAGCTGGTTTCTACTTAGCAAAAAATGGTATTCGTTTAGGTAGCAGTGCTTTATGATTCGATTGTGTTGTATAAATATTAATTATTTGATTGTTCTATACTCAATTACCTGATATGATGATCGTAAGCACCGATTACTTTATAAATAGAACTATGAATTGATTTTTCAAATCAACGCTTTTAGCGTTACAAGTCAAAACGTATACCTGTGAACTATAGACATATGTATATACATATATCCAGGGTTTTTCTTGTGGGGGCGCGCGTAGACACGCAGTGCCCTTAAAGGGAATTTCGAAAAAATGGAATAATTGCCCTAGAAACGGAAGAAAATGAAAGAGTTTGAAAAAAAAACAATCTTGGTAACCTTAACAAATATTTTTTGGTTTTATTACAACAGCCATATCCCTAATCAGACATTGGACTGGAATCCCCAAGGAAGGTGGAAACGTGGTCGACCTAGACAAACCTGGCGAAGATCTGTGCTTGCAGAGTGTGCGAAAATTGGGCTAACTTGGAGAGAGGTGAAGCGTCAAGCCATCGACAGATCGAGATGGAGACGCATTGTGTCTGCCCTCTGCCCCGACAGTTTGACATACATAGACATAGGATCACCAGAGAGAGAAAGATATCCAAATCCAAAATGTAATCTATTTTTTTTAACAGTAACAGCGTCGCAAAGTGGTTGGTCTCCCTAGTCCGGTGAAGCTGTTAAGACCTTGCTTTGGGTCAATAGCGTAGTCAGTTCGAAAAAGGTTGGTAGTAGAGGTCGTAAAAATCAGCGTGGCCCCAAAAACGAAGTGAAAAAATAGGCCTGCATATATCATTCATGTTTACAATGAAAATATTTTCAATTAACTGTGTTTATTTAAAAAAATGAATAGTTACTCAAAAAAAGTAGTTATACAGATATATATTTATTTTAATAAAATAAACTGGGAAGTAATTTGAATTACAACTATTTAGAGTTTTTGGCGAGATCTTGGAATGTCGTGTAGTGAATTTTATATATAATCTTATGTTACTTTGTCTATATTTTGGTAGTGTTTTACGTTATATAGTGTGTTGTTCTACACTAGTGAAGTGGATCGGAAATAATACTAAGGTGCATGGATTCTTACTAGCCACAAAAACTCCCTGGAAAGTTCTACCAAAGTACCGTGAGGGCCACCATCTCGTTATTTTTTTTTTAACTAAAAAATTAAGAATAAATAATAGTTAAAAAAAAACACGCTTTCATAAAAAATCCAACTAAAGAACAGAAAATAAAATTTTATAAATTTGGGTTAAGTATAGTGTAAAATAGAAATAAATGTATATTTTTGTAAAAAGTGACAAAAAAATAATAAAATGATATCTGGAGGTGCTGATATTAAAAGTGACGCATGTTAAAGTGAAAGCGTGTTTTTTTAGTTTTTTTTAGTATTACACTTAGAGACTTTTTTCTTTGTCTAAAAAAATCTGGATAGTTTCATTTGATAGAAGACTATTAAAGTTTTAAGAACCTACAATTTTATAAACAATACGCGTTCAGCAAGAGTTGTCATACAGATGTGGGGCAAGCGGTGTGGTGCTTATGTTTTTTCCTTTGCACATAAAATATATTGTTAGAACAATAAACGAGGCAAATAGAGTTGTGATAATTACTTACCGTGCGCCAATGATTTCGGCTAGCCTACCGCCGGGCAGCTCTGTGGCGACGTATCCCCAGAAGAAACAACCCAGCAGTTGATTCTTTTGTTTCATACTCCAATAGTACCGAGTCTGTTCAATGTGTCCAGGGTGCTGTGAACATATCAAGTATTACAACATCCATTACGGAGACCGAAATAAGAACATTATAAACTTTTGACACCCTTATCCAACTTATGCAAGTTCAGAATAAATTAGGGAGCTTCTATTTATTACGTGAGGCATTTTTGAGGATTTTTTAAATCTCCCACACTCCCTGATGACCGTTGTGAAGTAACAGTGCTTGCATTGTTGCATTTCGTTCGGTCAGTGAGAACGCCGGAGGCCCACCTCCCCTCCCCTCTCCTCTCCTACTCCCTCCCTTTCCGCCAAACACAGGCTGGCAACGCACTTTCGACTTCCCTGGTTTTGTTAGTGTCTATGGACGGTGGTGATCCCTTAACATCAGGTGAAGCACCGGTTCTTTTGCCTGCTATGACATAAAAAAAGGCTGATTTAGAAGAAACCCCACCATCATACTATGGTTTTATTACGATTTTCTCTTTCAGCAGAAGCTCCGGTACAGTTGTAAGGATTCGAACCTACGTCAATCGACGCTGTACCCGAACACGCTATCAACTTCGCTGCATATATTCTTCATATATCTTCTTTATATGCAACGTTTTCATCACTCTTCATGATAAGCAGGTACCATGCTAACCTATTATTCTTCAACTTATTTGTTACCTACTAGTGCCATTTTCCTACTACCCTGGATATATTTCTTCCTAATCCTATCTATTCTATTTCTAACACATCCATATTAACATCCATATCTCTTCCATAATTAACCTTTCAAATCGACAGAGATAAGGTATTCAACAAGACAAAAAAAAATAAGAAGAGAAAAGACTGGTCTATGGTGACGGAAATTATGTCAAAACCATATAATTATATTAGGATATATTATTACTTCACTGTCCAGCTAGTAAAGATCCTCGTGTTAAAAATCCGAAGTCAAGCTCATTTGTAGGAACACCTGTGTTTAGAGTCAGGGTTTTGCCAACAGACAACTGATGAGAGCGAGACTAGTCCATTTTTAAATAACCGCGGTATTTCTACATTCTCATAAGATATTTGGTACATCTAGGATCAATTTTGAACTATAATATCCATTATTTTCATACAAAATTAATACATTTTTCTTCATCAATAAAGAATGTTATATAATTTAGCAAAGACTCTACTATGAGTTCATTGACCACGACGAGCTGATTACACTGCATCAGTTACGAATACCAAATAGTCATGCGACAAGCTAAAGTCCCAGAATGAATTTTATGTAAAAATTAACTTTATCATAAAGCTGTAGAGGTTGCTATTATCGTGGCTGCTTTTTTGCAAAGGTAGTTTTTTACAACAACCGATAATTTAACCCTAAATGAAAGCAACAAGTAAATGAACCCCGACTAAGCAGATGGGCATTGTCCCCGCTATTTATTTTTTAAACAATAATATGCTTAAGAGTCTGTGTTAATGCGAGTGATTCTGCGAGAATGTATAGAAATGTTTGAGTGAACAAACATAAATACAACAATAATTTTAAAGAAATATTGGAAACAATGAACTCGGTTTAAGCGATGTTCACATTCCACTGATGCCATATGTCGCCAAGTGGTCATCGTTTAAAACATACCCATATCGTGCGGTTAGTAAAGGAAACGCATATCAGTTTTGTGGTTATACTGTACGGGAATATGCTTCGACAGAACAATGCTGTTTACTTTGTTTTCCGTTATTTCTAATCCTAAATGAGGAATCTATATATCCAAATTACCGTGCGTAACCAATGAAATATGTATTCTTAAAATTTCGTTAACTTCTATAATGATTATAAACATAACATTGTCTTAACACAACATTTCAAAGCCTTAAATAGCTTAACGGTTGCTTAAAGTTTAAGAAGTTTAAACCTCTAAATACATGTAAAAACTAAGCAATAAATTACAGACAATAAATTATATTTAGAAATTTATGCTGTACCTCGAAATATCTTGGAAAATAATACAAAATGAGTTTATAAAGAAGACATGGATAATCTATATAATGCAAATAACACTTCAATACCACTATGTTTACAAATAATAAATATTCGGCAAAGAAATCATACCTCTGTGACATTGTGTGAACCAAGGGTGAAGTTAGCAACAGCTGTGTCATTGTCTTTGGCGTCGTAAATCATTTCAACTATAGCTATTGTCAAGTTCACTCGTAGAGCATAGTTCAACATGAAGCCCAGTAGCACCATTATGTTTAACACTTGGACACATGTCAGACATCCTGGAACAAATAGATATCTGTTAATAACAAATTCCGAACATACCATCCACTGGTCAAACTATAAAAAAAAATATAGATCAACTATTGTTACAAACAACATACAGAGCAAAATTCTAACGGTGTTATTATAAAAAAGTTTAATAAGTATTGAACCCTGGCTTTAAAAAGGTCTCGTATTAAATGCACCGCGGTCGCTGAATGTTCGCCACCTTGCTCTTTTGTTTCGCTTTGGTTAAGTTAGGTTAGACTTGTGAAAAATGATAACGCGAACTTGCGTTATTACGCGAGCGAGTGCAGTGCATTTATTACGAAACCTTTTTAAACCAAGTATTTAATACGTATTTAACTTTTTTGTAACAACACGGTAAAAGTTTATTCATTGCGGATCACATAATACTAAGAGCGTACTTATTGAGAGTTGAAATCTGCTTACTATAAATACGTTATGCATAATTGTGACGACCCAATAAGAAAGATTTGAGATAGGTTACAGATTAACTTAATTAGTGAATTAAAATGAAGCTTGTAGCTATGTCAGCCACACCACTTAGACCGAAAGACAGCAGTACAATTACTACTGCTTTGATGCAGAAATAGATAGCTTAACTTTTACCACGCATTTTTTAAATTGCACGACTTGGTATAATCCTATAGCATCTAAAAACCATTTGCAGAGACAAACAGGTAATACACAATGTAAACCAAACAATGGTAATATTGCCCAATGACAATCTAATGGTACAGATATAGTATATACCAAAACATTGTTACACGATCGTTACAGTGTCCGTCAATACATTACCGACAATGTTTTGCGACTTCAATTCTATAAATAATAAACAAGTCGTGGGAAAATCCGTTGTTAATTAACACCAAGGTTAGTAATTTTATTGTTTGGCTTTTTTAATTTGGTAACTTAATTCATTTAATTGCAGATTACATAATTATTCATTATTCAAGTCTGTGATTCGTATTTTAGAGTTATCTGTGGCCAACTATGGTTCAGTAAAATAATGCCAATTGGTTTTTTAACGTTTTTTCTTAGTCATGTTGTGGCTTTTATATTTTATTCATAATTTTGTGTTTTATACGACTCTATATTTTAAATATTAGTGGCATTTTACGTAATATATTTCGATTATCGTGCATAAATGAAGGGGATGGTAAATAATACCATGGAGCATGAATTCTATGATGCCACAAAAACTCCCTGGAAAGTTCTATCAAGGAGGCCACCACTTGTTAAAACATTGAAATCATCGAAGATAGTTGTAATATTATTAAAATTATATTACCTATTCGACAGTGACAGTCTGGACGATAGTTTGCCAAAAATAAAATAAAAAAATGCCAATTTTACTAAAATTTAACATAAAATACGAGATTTCTGACATTGAACATCTCTTGCAAATTCATTTCATTTGTTCAAAGACTCAATAGCGTATTGCAAAAGGTGTCTTTCTTATATGCTAACGACCTAGTGATTTGTACAGAGCATTTTGAAAAGGTACATTGTAACACGTGTTTATTATAATTATAAATGGGTATAATACTAAAGTATCCTTCACATATTGTTGAAAATATAATGGATTACTTATTTGCAAAGCTGTTTCATTGAATATTATTCCTTATCCAATAAACTATGTTACTTATTGATCTTTTTATATAGATAAAACATTACCCTTTACAAATTATTAATACAATGAATATCTAAAAATATGTAGATATTTTGTTTGTTTCATAACGAAATCTACGAAGAAATTTTATTTTATTGTAGCCCGGCAACATGACTGCACTATGCCTGATGGTAAGCACAGCACCTTAGAATATGCGTTATTATTCTAAGCACAGTACAATCTAAAAGCAATGGCGACCACCGAGTGACACACTATCCATCGCCGGTCACCGCTGTCATGTCAGCTTGCGAAAACCTGGATATGCACAGGTTGATCCTGAAACACGACCCACAGAAGCGAATCACTATGACTGGCTATTTCGCCATACACATGGTGGTTGCGACGCAGTCAGGTTGTAAAACCCTACCACCCCGCTTTCACCATTGCCTCGTTCGTTATTCAGCCGGGTGCACCACGTGCAGGTGAGTTTGGCTTGGGTGTCTCAAGTCTTATGATGTTATTCGAGACCCCTTACACCCCAAAATAAATTTATTGACTTGGTGGTGTTTAAATATTAAAGTACCATAAATTGGGTCGATTAGTTTGTCTAAATCGGTTGGACACTTATGACGCCAAATGAATAAGTATATTGCATGCGTGTGAAAGCGGAGCGGATCGTCGGGATATAATATATAGTTAGGGTTAAGAAGACAAATTAGTAGTAACCGTATAATTGTATGAACAGCTTATAAGGTCGAGAAATTATTATAATGTATATTTTCTCATCCTCTTTGTAATCCAATAACAATTTAAAGTGCAGAAGAATCGCCTGTTCTATGCATCATGGGGGAATAATACATCAAACTTTTGGTTTACCTATATAATGCGTTCTTAGTGCCTGAAGAAGGTCTTTTTTGTCAACGTACCAAATCCTTATAGCTTAAAAATGATTTCGCAGGATAAGCATATCAATGATGGCCCAGTTGTTCGCGTGGTCGGGACACAGGCAACGAACGCGTCAATCGAAGTCAATCCTTGTTACAGAGTCGGCACTTTGAGATTCACATTGAGGTGAAACCACAGCATTGTAGTAAGGCTTTTTCTAAGTCCACTTGGCTAGCTACCATCTTCAGGTTTTTTCAACTTGTCGCCAAACAGATCTCTCTGAGCTCCGGTAGCTGCATTTGAAAGCCAGTTTCCCTCTAGCTTTGACGTGGTTACTTATATCGTCACTTAATACCAGATAAGATTGTGGTTAAAAGGGAAAACCTATGCCCGTGTTATACAAAAAAGTTAAATACGTATTAAATACTTGGTTTTAAGAGATTTCGTAATAAATGCACCGCGCTCGGCCGAGGCAAGTTCGCGTTATCCTTTTTCACAAGTCTAAACTAACGTAACCAAAGCGAGACAAAAGAGCAAGATGGCGATCATTCAGCGACCGCGATGCATTTAATAAGGGCCCTTTTTAAAGCCAGGGTTGAATACGTATTTAACTTTTTTGTAATAACACCGATTGAGTATAAAAGTAGGCAGTAGGTAGTAAGAAAAACGTTGAAATTTGGATATAGAATATATATATATATCTACTAAAGATATAAAAATCCAGTGTCATAATGTTTGTCCACAATGAACTCCGAAACTACTCAACCAATCTTCATGAATAGAGGGCATTTATGTATAATTTGGTCCAACTTGAGATATAGGATAATTTATATTTCGATTAATTATCTCAATACTTTTTAATTACAAATTAAATTATTGTCAAAGTTGATTATTGTTATTAACTGTAAGTTCCATCAGCCTCGAACAGATGCCGCTTTTAATTTGTTCTTTGACAGTCAACTGTAAAAGCGGCTGTTATAGATAGATATTAGATGGCGCCACGTTTTAATATTGAATTCCTCTTTCAACTTGAGTTTATTTTATGATATACGTGTTTTATTCAATTCAACAGCCACAGCAACGCGTGGCCTGATCAGCTAGTATATATACACATATAAATATGATTCGAGGTGATTAATGTGTAAAATCGAGGCTGGTACAGTTACCAAACCAATCGTCAACCGGTTCCAAGACCGTTATATTTATATATTGCTAAAAATTATCATAAAATTCATAAATATTGGTTTGCGTTACGCAACTATTATGGAACTGTCGTATATTGGGAGTGTTTTAATATCTGATACAAGGACGGCAATTGTTGTTGTTTATTTAAAACTTGTTTGTACACGTTTTTCCGTTCGATTTCAGAATATTTTGTAGCGAAACTTCTTATAGAAGGGCATTAAAATTTTAATCAGCGAATTTTGTGAGACGAACACTGTTGGGTGAAAACACTGTGTCGGATAGAGTGGGAGCAGTGTCTCGGTTGCCTTCGGGTATTAGACAACAGTTAGACATACGGTCTCTCGCTTTCTTTTTGAAGATTTGCATGCAGTAGGCATGTGAAGTACATACAATTTTTTTAAAATAAATACACAACATTGTTCGTACACATCATAGAAAGCTGAATTTACAGTTGCTATGTGGAGGGCGTCTTCCAAGGTGTAGTACATACTAATTGGTACAGATGCATGTTAGCATTTTACAAATCGGAACCGATATACCTTGGGCCGACGAGGTCAAATATCTCGGTGTTACATTAGATAAACATTTAAATTTCGAGTCACATATAGATAGAGTACGAAACAAAGCCGCTATGGTTTTGGGTCGCCTCCATCCGTTGCTTTGTCATAGGAGTAAGATGTCCCTCAGACACAAGCTCACTTTGTATAAGACGTGTATCCGTCCCGTGATGACATATAGCAGTCCCGTTTTTGCGCATATGTCGAAAGATAATTTTCATAAGTTGCAGGTTCTTCAAAACCGCGTTTTACGTAAAGTGACCGGTGCCCCGTGGTACGTCCGGAGAGTTGATCTACATAGGGACCTAGAGATGCCTTCTATCTGGGCGTACGTAAAATCACTTACGATTAGTTATTTTGAAAAAGCCGCGAATCATCCCAGTCCGTTAGTGGTATCCGCCGCAAAATACGAACCCGTACCAAACGCTGCGCGTTGTAAAAGACGTCCGCGACATATTTTTACCGACCCTCCCGATGAAATAACGGCAGTGAACGATCAGTACCAGCCTGTCTCTCCAAACAGAGCGTGCTCACGCCCACGCCCGCGTAACCACAGATCACGCCGCCGTGGTCTGGGGGTAAATTTCGCTCCCGCACACCAGACTAGGCCCCCCTCGGCAGCAGCTCAAGCCTAGGTCCGTTCCCTCGGCGTGGAGCCCTTGAGTACGCTGCTCGCGCGATACAGTGACACAAAATCTTACATCACTGCGACAACATTACACATATCACCTCCACACACGTGCACGCATACACGCTTACACATGCAGGTGGAAGGGTTTTATTTTTTTTCCCTTATCAAACTGAAATAGTTTAGAATATTATCCGATACGAAATATATATAAGGGTTGTTGAGGTATGTATGCTTGGTACACATATATGTTTCAACAACTCATATATGTATGAATAGTTAGCTTAGCTTAGGTTAGCTCAGATAGGTCGCGAATTGCATGTATCAGGCAACAGCCAAAGCCGAGGTGTGCCGCGCACCCTTGAGCTAGTTGTCAAAATAAAATCGGCTGAGTGACTTAAGCGCTCGCCTTAGTAGTCCGGTGAAGCTGTTAAGACCTTGCTTGGTCAAAAGCGTAGTCAGTTCGAAAAAAAAAAAAATTTACAAATCGCAATAACAATCGAGAAGTGATGTTTCAAGGGCGCCGGATGTCTGCCTTTTATTCTAAGTTCGCAAACCGTAGCACGTTGCCAGAAACGTGACATTGAAAAAGTTCAAACGAACTTCATAACAACACCAGTGACGTTCTATTCTAACGTAAATACCCAAACATTGCGTCTAACGCTTATTTTTTTATTTATCGCTCTTTACAACGGTCTGGCGTTTTTATGCAAGAAAAAAATTGGCAGCGCCCACAAAAACACCACGCGTCAGTGTTGTCCGGTGTGATGTTTATATCCGAACATATTAATATTCATAAAAATCCGTGTAATAAACATGTAGCGGCCTTGTGGTATATAGTACTAATAAACATTATTACTGAGCCGATCGTCGTTCGCTGGTTCGATTCTCATGCATAATTTATTTCTGTGTTAATTCTGCCTGGTTTTTAAGTATTTACATATGCATGTATATTACCTACTTGTTTACAATATTACAAGCTTATGCTTAATTTAGTATTAAATGACCGCATTTGAAATTGTGTTTATTATTTATTTATTTAAAGTGATAAGCAGTGGTTGAAATTATAAAAATGTATAATTACCAAAAATATTGTACAGTCTCTGAATAAAACTCAAAAACAATAAACTATTGTTGTAATTATTGCAACATAGAATAATAATTCTTACGAATACAATAAAAAAAAGACAAACAAACGTGGACTATAGTAAGTATTTAATATCTAAATAGTCCTAATTAGAAAAAAAAAGACATTCATATAATCACATACATGCAACTATTGCCTTATAATTTACTAACTATTACCCGCGGCTTCGCTCGTGTAAATGTAAGTATGACCTATCCCTTGAGAACAGTACATCTTTTCTGTATTTACTAACGCTATTGGCCTGACGGGCCTTCACGACTACACCGGACTACTAAGGCGAGCGCTTAAGGCACTTCGGCCTTGACAACAGTCTGAAGGATGCCAAAGTAACCGAACTTCGGCTTGGGCTGTTTCTTTGGATACAAAACTGCGTATCTAAGCTAGCTATTCATACATATAAGAAATCGTAACACACATGTGTACAGGAATGTGAGACTCACGGAGAGGGAGTGAAAGGAAACCTATTTCCTTATTACAGATAAGGTCTGAAAACGTAAGCCAAATCTCATGATGATCAACTAAATGGTTAAAGCGTGTTATCGTAACAAATACACAAACTAACATTCCCATTTGTAATATTAGTTAGGATTAGTTGTGCCCGTGACTCCGTCCGCATGAAATCTAATGTATTAAGTGAATTAAGTTATCTACGTTTCTCTCGTACTTAAATCGCGTCGTCATTAAAATTAAAATAACTTTTGATAGTGAACCGACTTTAATGAAACCAAGACTAAATGATACTCGAGAATATGCGTTATGATTTTCTTGGAATGTATGGATGGACCAATTTGTTGCTGTTTCTAGTATTTAATCTATGTTGCTCTTATATATATAGACTAGTCTAGTATTCTATGGATTCTTGTTGTATAAATAGATATATGAAATACTTAGGAATCCTGGTATATTACTCTTGTTTTATTTTCTAGAATACCGGGCAACATTTACGCTCGCACGAGGTAAAACTAGAATGAAAATAGCCAGTTCACTTTTTTCTCCTCAGACACATCCCACACTGATCGTTGGTCTTAAAATAGAAACACGTCATTAGGCCTAGCGCCACATTCTTCAGCCTTTCGCTATTTAACGTCCATTAGTTCGCGGTTTAAACGATTATTTAATTAATGCAAATCTTTAAGATATTTTACGTCCGACGCCGCTGCGAATGTGATCGCGACGCGGAATTGCAAGTGCGCATAGAATATTAATTTATAAATTTTACAACGATTCAATTTTATTAAGACTGCCATAATACTGCCAAACATAGGCCGTTTATCAAATATAATTAGATGTATCGCTGTTATACGTGAATTACTTTAATACTCGACCTTTAAATTTCTTTTTCTTATTTTTCGAAATTCGCGTACACTTTTGGTAACATTATCGGCTGATGGTAAAAGAAAATATCGTGAGGGGTCCTAAACTTGAGATACGTTCTTGTAGTGCTACTGTATGTGGGAAATTATAGAGCTTGATTTCTCAGAGTTTGAAATCGTCAATACGTCGTGTGCTCGCGTGGTGACTATGCTAGTACCTTCTTTCGGGAAGAGGCTTGTGGCTCTGCAGTGGGTCTCTTACAGGCTGATGACGATAACCGGTTTTTTTCACATTTAACACTTTTTTTACTTTATAGGTTTTAACCACAACCTCGTCTGATCTGTAAGGGATAAGGGGTGTCGAATAACGAACGAGGCAATGGCGAAAACGGGATGGTAGGGCTGACTGGGTCGCAACCACCACGTATATGGCGAAAAAGCCCGTCATAGTGATTCGCTTTTGCGGGTCGCGTTTCGGGATGAGCCTGTGCATATCCAACTTTTCGCAGGCCGGCATGACAGCGGCGACCGACGATGGATACTGTGTCACTCGGTGGTCGTCATTGATTTTGGATTGTACTGTGCTTACCATCAGGCACAGTAGTCATTTTGCCGTGCTACAATAAAAAAAAAAGGCGGGTCACCTGATGGTAAGTGATCACCGCCGTCCATAGACACCAGCAACACCAGGGGAGTCGCAAGTGCGTTGCCGGCCTGTATTTGAGGGTGGAGGAATGGGGACAGGGAGAGGGGAAATGTGGCCCGGAGGGGCGGGGAGGTGGGTATCCGGCGCTCTCACAAGCACTGTTACTTCACGTCGGTTTTCTGGAAGAGGGTGGTACTCCCCCGGACGAGCCGACCCATTCATGCTGAAACCGGTAATAGCTTCAGCATGGCTCTACCACCTTCAAAATGTGCTTGGCGACAGGTTTTCAAATCGAAAAAGCCCTACTACCATGCTCATGTATCACAACGATGCTCTCCTCCACTGGTAGCTCCGACTAAGTTGTAGAGATTCGAATTTACGTCCATCGACGCTGTGCCCGAACATGCTATCAACCAAGCCATCATCACTTTAACTTAAACTTCTTATATTACTTTGATCGTAGGTATTATTAAAATTTATTATACAGGTATCAATCGCTACGCAATCCGTTCATACGTTGTCAATTCTTTCTTTACTCCTACATTACTGTCCTTTCATACTCAACACTCTTTTACGAGTTTTGTCCCTCCTCACGACATACACGAATTTTTTTTTACATTGTTTATAGGGGCTTTTATTCCACCGAACATATCAGCCCCATTGTTCCCCAATCTTTCTAGCTCTATCATGAGAGTCGCTGATGAGGTATCATAACCAGGTCATAAAGCATCTTAGCTTCATCCGAACAGGGTTCAGCCAAGATGCTGTGACAAATACCTATGTTCTGGCAACTACTTTTTATACTACTCATCAACGACTCTCTTTCGATGATGTTCAATGCTACACGAAATTGTTACTTCTCAAGTCCTAGGTCAATGGTGGTATTAATATATCATTACATAGTATAAAACAAAGTCCCCTATCGCGTCTGTCTGTCTGTCTGTTCGCGATAAACTCAAAAACTACTGAACGGATTTTCATGTGGTTTTGACCAGTGGATAAACTGATTCATGAGGAACGTTTTGGTATATAATTTGTCAAGGATTTTTTTATAATCAGGGCGGGACAACGTCTGCCGGGTCCGCTAGTATTATTATATAAGAACATTTTCTAAACTTTTTTATAGAAATAGAATAGAAACCTGTAAATTACAACCCTAAAAACTATAAAGACTATAAAGTTTATTAGACTTCACTACAATTATGTTTCTCAGTAAATCACACTGAAACTAATACAATATAATTGGATAAAAACTAATTACGGAAATAAAACAAAAACATAGCTTAGGTTTTTTTTCTGTATTATAATTTATACCCAAGTTATTGGAATAGGCAAGAGCATTTTTTTTTCTAACCGAATTACTTCAACTGAAAATCTAACAGGAACTCTAGTTTACCTCATTGTGTATAGATTACATGGAAGATAAAGCGCAAACGTAAAGTATGTCACGGTCAATATACGAAATAGAGACATTTGACATTTCAGCAAATAGCGCAAACGCCCACGCAGCCGTAAAACTTCTCAGTGTCGGATAATTTAACACTCAATAAAAATCTTCAAATTAAAACACAATCACCATAATATTTTTTATGCACGATAATTAAATTAAGCAAGGACCGTTTCGTTCAATGAAAATGTGTTTTCCTGTTTCTATAAATTAAAATGACGTTCGTTATTCCGTATTCTTTGCTATATACTCAAAAGTCCGGCTTTTATAACTTTTTGTGACACCTCCTTCATGGTTATAAATGCGATTTGTAATGCAACAACGCTATATTTTTACGTATCCGAACATATATTTGTCGTGTATTCAATCAAGTAAATATGTACTTATCTGTTGCACTAGCCGACGCCCACAACTCCGTTCTCATGTCAATGTTTCTGCTATTTCTTATATATATTAAACATTTTACCGATTTTAACTTACCTACTCGGATTTTATCGCTACTGAAAAATAGTCCATTAGTCAGTAAAAATCTCATAAAAATCGGTTCGGCCAATGACAAATAAATGTATATAATAGCGAACCAATTTTTAATATCGATCAAGTTAGTTTTATTGTAATATTTAAAAGTACTAAATAGGCACTGAACACCAATTTCACTGCAAATTACAAGCACTCATAAAAAAGTTGAAAAGCCCGTAGTTGTAAGTGCAGTCAGTCAACACTAACAGTTGGAACGATTTACGTGTCAGTGCGTCTTGCCAACCACCGCCTTCTAAGAATACGTTTTTTATAAATTCAAATAGTGCTTTTCATAAACTCCCTAATAAGTATATCTAGTTGTCCTTAAGAAAGTTACTTTAATTTTTACATATAAAAACAAACATCACTTCCGTATCTTAAAATTGTATTTCGTCATATCTGTATTAAATCCCGAGCTAAATGTTGCCCGGATAAAAATCTCAACGTTTGTACGTGTTTTGTTTTATAATAACATCTAATCAAAGTATCATACGGTATGTGCACGATTTTTGCAAAAACAAAAAACTAGCGGCGAGTGAAGTCGTGAGAAAAATAATAAAATTATACTTAATCATAGCAGGGTTTTTCCTATTTCTAGAGAGATCTTTTTTATTGTATCATACAACTCGGCTACAAAAAAAATCACATACATCCCCGCCACGTATTTCGCAAGAGCAAAGCGATCGCAGATATAAATAACTACACACCTACTTCTAAATTGCGAATTCACATTACGTATTTTAATCATAACACAAACTAACGTAACTTGTTTCCTGTAGATTATCTTGAACATTAACTGACGATTGAAACGAAGTATATATTTTTAATGTCCCTGAATAACAACTAATTAAATTATTAGTAGCAGACGCCCGCTATTTCGTCTGCATTTATATCTTTATAAAGGATTATACTTACAAGGAGTCACTATATTTTTGTTTTCGAAATAATTATAGTCTAATTTTTTCCTTATAATATAAGCTATTTGCTTGAAACCCACGTCAAAATCGATCCAACCTTTTTGGAGATTAGCCGAAAAAACAAATAGACCAAAGATTTAAAAAAAAAATGGTTTTCTATACTATCTATACTAATAAAGTTTGTGAATTTGTGAGTTTATGACGTTGTAGAGGGTAATCTCAGGAACTACTGGTCCGATTTGAAAAACTCTTTCAGTGTTATATAGCTCATTTATCGAGGAAGGTTATAGGCTATATATCATTACGCTAAGACCAATAGGAGCGGAGCGCCAATGAAGAATGTTATAAAATCGGGTATTTTTTTACTCCGAAGAGCTTCCGCTGCGTGTTAGCGTTAGCCCAAAGTAACTATTCTACGCGGACGAAGTCGCTGGCAGAGGCTAGTATATTATAAGAACCGTAACTTTTGTCTTCGTTTAGTAAAAAAACTCTTTTGACGTCACAAACAGACACTTCGAATTTATCTATATATAAATGTACAAACTACCAGCACTAAGACGCAATAAACGATGTATTTTCTTTACATGACATTTAAGGTTTCGAATGTTTCTCTAGTCGCGTTATACTTAATACCGAACTCTAGTATTGCAATATACAATTCTTCCCAATTACATTTTAAATACGATGGAAAAATAAAACGTGTACTGTTAGGTACCATGTGATCTAACAATTCAGCATAGAGACATTATTAGCATGCACTTTAGTTCACCGTAAGACAAACATCACGTGAGCGATTTTACTACGCGCACCATGATTCATGGACCCATTCGAGACAGTCCGAGAATTAAACACGGATACAGCGAGAACGTTTTATTATCGCATTGTTTATTATATTATTTACTTGCTTAGTTTATTTTCGCACAAATAACGATTCGTTTTCCTGTTACTTTGTTAGATTTTATTAGTCTTTTTATTTTATAACCGGTATATACGTCATTTTGTACAAAATAACACATGACAGCGTCTAATGATCATATACATTAGAAAAGCAAATGACAACTAAAAGCTATATTTCACACGCAAGTTTATTTTTAAGACATACTGTTTAGAACACGTATCTAAAGAAGGAAACATATAGTGTGTCGGAGCTGACGTTGGAGGCGGTAGTTATAAAGGTATGATGTCAATCATAGATAACATCCCCCTTATCATTTAATCGATCAATCACTCAAGACCAATCAAGTATTAATAATAAAACCGTTTATCTTAAACAGTAAATACAGTAATACACTATTTATATAGATACGTATTATCTTCAGAGATGTGAACGGTCCGACGATTCGCGCGAACTTTTTTTTTCTCGTACTTATTGACTAACTGAAAATTTGTGTTTTCGCTACGCCATTTATAAGTTTGCTTCATATTAGAGGGTAGCGTGTAATATTGATGTGTCAGTGCAAATACTTTGAAACAGTAGAGTAGGCTTTGGCACCGACAATTGTTGATTTTTTTATAGTATAAGTATGTATATTGATAAACATATTTTAATTACTATAACATATTGTAATAATATCCGTAGTAGTAGAATTTTATCTAATAAGTAAAATGTCGCCCAGTATACTTATATTAATAAAATATTTTTTTAAATAATGTATTAATAAAGTGTTACATATAAAATGGTCCTACGGCGTATGTTGAAGACTAATTTTTAACCGACTTCAAAAAAAGGAGGAGGTTATCAATTCGTCTGTATTTTTTTTTAATCGATACATTTGACTCGAGAGGAAGAGTTGAATTTTACAATAAAAAGGAATTACTTAAAACATCCTTTATGTATACTCATTACACATGAATAGGCGTATTGTGTATCCATATTTAAAATTAAACTGAGTGTAATAACTTGTGTCTACAGATCACTGCTGATAACACTGACCTCAGCTTATAACTTTCATTTTTTATCTTCTTTCATTTCCTTATTTAATAATACTTACACACAATTGAACTCTACAATTTTAATATTTAAATTAATTTGCCTACACATAAAGAATAGATATCCAATAGAAATTATCTAATTTATAATTATATTATACATCAATACTTTGTTCCAAAAATATGTTCCGAAATCTTCTTTAGCTCATGGTCACCCCGGTAAACGCCATTATGCAACGTAACCTGTGAGTTTATTTGACGATCGATCATAGAATTTTAACTCACAGTTTAATTCATAATGAACGGCTAAACTACGGAAGCGAAATGCCCATTAACACGCTAAAAGGCACGGTAACGCGGCGTTGCGGCGTATACAAACAGTTAAGTACAAATCATTTAAAAACATTTAGCAGTCACTTAACTCACGGCTTATGTTAAGACCAGTAAAATAACCGTTACGGAAATTATTTGTTTGCGCGCATTAAAAAGCATCTAATAATATGAACACAACATAACATCAAACCATGTCAGTTAAGTTCTTGTATTAAAAAACCTAATTTCCATTGACTATACATTGATTTATTTTTTTGGCACAATTAAGTATGAATCAGGTCGTGAAAGCTCATTAGACGATATTAATCAACGTTTCTGACAGCATCAAATCATAGACAAATTATTCGGAGCTGTCGTTTTTTATGAACCGTTCGAAATGTAACGTTCGCAAATTATTTGCTCCAATTAATTTCTAATCGCTTTTTAACCTTTTGGCATAGATGGCGTTTCGTTTCAACAAAGCTCCTACTAACGAACTAATTATAATGCAACCGGTAAAAAGAGATAAAAAATTAAACACTAATTCCTATAGAAAACCGGAAAAGTAATCGTCTACTCTAGACACCAGAGGTAAAGCAGAAACGCGCAGTTATTTTCAAAATGGCGTTCTGCCAAAACTTTGAACCATACGTTATTACGTCACTATAGGTCGCCGAGATCGGACGTTATTAATGTTGCCAATAGTTCATCTTTAAAGGACAATAAAAGCTTAAAATATACCAATATAAATACAGAGGATATGATAGGATCGTTAAAGTATTGTTCTTTCCTTTGGACTTTCCTATTTTTTTCATGTATTACATCTACTTTTATATAATTGGTTGATTAATAATATGAAAATAAATAGAACCAATGAGTCAATGCTTGTAGAAATCAAATATAATCTATATGCACAATAATCCTCTATTACAACAAATATTAATTACATTAAATAATACAACCAGTTAGTACGAGTTAAATGTATATAACATTCATAAGTTATGCAGCATCATACAATTATACAAACGTTTAATATTGCAGATTTGAATCATAAAGTCAATAATGGACGCGGTCAAATAGGGATGTGAAAGTTTGTTTTAGATTACAATAATCCTATTTATGTTATATAAACTTATTGTAAAAATAACCTAAAAATAAATACATTATGCGGTTATTATGAAAGCTTTGAAAAACAGTATTCTGTTTCTTAGAAAACAGATTTTAAAACACCATATAATTGATTCTTCGCGGTTCTTACCTGTGAAATTTCTCGGAAACGACTTCTCTGTTTTGGCCATGATGTTTGCGTTTGGAATGACTTTACGTTCTGAAAAGAAAAAAACAGTTTACATATACTTTAAAATAATATAATCCATAGTCAACATTTGTAACGGGATTATAATAGCTCTTGTATTTAAATCCTTTATCTTTCTGAATATATTTTACCAAACATATAACTTTCTAATAAAACATGGTGACAAAGTAACAAAAAATCATTTAAAAAATCTATACAACGTATGTAACCAAAAAGTTTCGAATTTTTTTTAAGTATCAAAAAATACTGCTCGTATTATTATTACAAAAAATGAGCCCTCACGGGACGCCTGGCAAATGTGAAACATCGAAATTGTTCGAATGGAGCGAATCTCAAATTCTCAAATTACACTATAGGTATGTGATCTCAGTGCGGCAAGAGAGATTGCGCACAGTCACTTGCGCATGGCATCGCGTCGCCACGTCTCCACACACACACGACGGCCTGTATCGCCACAGCAAGAATCAGGTTTACCCTCGCCTATAGATAATACTGTTAAGTTCTTGAGTTTTATTCTAACCTAAAAATATATGAATCCCGGAATTATCGTTATTGTTAAACTGCGCCTTCTAATGATAATTCATGAAGTAATGTACTAGTTGAATATATAAAAAAACACCATATTTTTTATCAATACCGTTAAATAATATCATATATTGACTACATTGATATCTTCGAAACAGTTATTGGCTCGAATGAATATCATCGAAAAACCGCAAGCGCAACCTCAATTCTATAATTACGCGGACTTATTTGACAATTTATTTGCCTTACTTATATACTTACGAGTGGCTTCACAAGCGTCTGTTGTACCGATAATTTCGCGTACATACAAACCGGTCGGTAAAAAATATGACAGATATCATACTGTCAATTCGCGTCTATTTTTCACACATCAATGAAACCATCGCGGCATCGATGCGAGAAAGTTAAATAAGTGACGTGTATTTTACGATAACACAACGTGTAAGGACATGGGGCCGATCGTTTATTTTATTTGCATACCAATCATTTTTTTACACATATCTGAATTTAACCTATAAGTAGGTTGTAAATAGTGGGAACAGTAGTATTAAATTAAAACTGGTATTCTATGACTGAACTATAATTTTGTAATTAAAAAGAAAAAAATTTTTAATCGTATAGTAAGATACAAGAAAAAAATTTTTGACGTGATGTTTTATAAATCGATGAACGCCGGTTGCACGCACGACAAAGCATGACTCATTATCACGTTTCGCCTGAGCCGAGCGTACATGCGAGAGCGTGGTACAAGCAATAGAGAGGCGCGATCGGCCTAAGCGTTCGGGTAGTCCGGTGAAGCTGTTAAGACCTTGCTTGGTAAATAGCGTAGACAGTTCGAAAAAAAAAAAAACCTAAGCGTTCGGCTTGAGACGCATCTATCTCTCTTCCACTCCATCAGTCGATGCGTCCTGGTCGTCGTTATCACGCAAAATTATCGTCCGTAAACCGACTTTACAGACAACCAATTTGTAATAAAAATTATCTATACTAATATATAAGGCTGAAGAGTTTGTTTGTTTGGTTGAACGCTATGATCTCAGGAACTACAAGTCCGATTTGAGAAAGTCTTTCGGTTTTAGATAGCTCATTTATCGAGGAAGGCTATAGGCTATATATAATCACGCTAAGACCAATAGAAGTAGAGCACCAATGAAGAATGTTTCAAAATCGGGCACTTTTTTTGCTTTTGAGCGATTACGTTATTATTATATACGTTGCCATGGTAACGTAGTAAGTAGTAGTAATAATATTCGTCCAATAGGACAGGCGAAGGAATTAATCCATACTGCCAATTCTGAAGTTATGTGGTAAGTATCAAAGCTAACATTTTCAAAGTTGTTTTTTTCCTATTCAAATAGTTCATAGGCGAAGGAATTAATCCATACTGCCAATTCTGAAGTTATGTGGTAAGTATCAACGCTAACATTTTCAAAGTTTATTTTGTTTTCGTATTCAAAATTTTATACTACTTTTATTTCCAATTTTTTATTTGTTCTATATGACGTATTATAAGAATAAAGTTTGTGTATGTACAATTAAAATAACAACTTTTTGATGAATGGATATGGCTACAAATCACCAAAAAAAACTTTCTTTATGCTTTGTCTATATTTTTTTTGGGCCGATTTTCACGGGGTATTCACTG
>MU158829.1:15482-58939 GCA_015888305.1 Antheraea pernyi | reverse complement strand
ATCGAATGGGATGGGATTTATCATCAGCAACATACCTGGAACTTCAACCTACTATATACCAAACTCAGTGCTCACTAACACTATATAAGAAAGTAATGAAAATTATAAACTATATATTATCGAACAATATATCTTAAATCTTTTATTTTATAGATAGATATAATATGCCCGTATTGTCGATATACTTAAGTTATTCTTATAGATATATTGTTCGATAATGTATAGCTTATAATTTTCATTACTTTCTTATATAGTGTTAGTGAGCACTGAGTTTGGTATATAGTAGGTAGAAGTTCCAGGTATGTTGCTGATGATAAATCCCATCCCATTCGATATACTATTAGTATTCATATATCTAATGAACACGTTACATGTTACAGTAGATGGCGTTCGTATCGTAGTTACAAATGTTTTTGAAAAAGCGTTTCTGTAATGTCAACACCCACTTACAATTTTACATTTCTTTAATAAATTTTTAAAAAACGCGTGCGGAGCCGCGGGTAACAGCTAGTATATATATATAAATGCTTTATTTTTAAATATATTAATGAAATTGTTTGCCTTAAAGAAAGAAACGGTTTTTTGCTCTTATTGGAACTTTTGACACTACATTTCAATATTATTTTGACATAATTGACATATTTCAATTAAATATAACTAGCTACAAATATGCACTATGACATAAATTAGATCAAACTATCATATTGACTGACTCTCTAAGTTGCTTATAAGCTATTCAGCATAGTCAGATTTTTTCTAAAGTCGCCATTTATCATAATTATTAAATGCCATTCGTATCTAGGTCATTGTTTAGGAAATTATGTAATTATGGCATGGATACCAGGACATAGTAGGATCCAGGATAAGGAAGTTCTTGATCTTCTTATTAAAGAAGCTATCCAGACTGGATATTTTGATGACTACAAAACCTATGTTCAGAATTTATCCCCTCCAAACAAGACTGATTTGTTTGCATCATGGAACTCAAACAGGAACGTATCCAACTAAATTAAAGGCAAATCGTATGCTTCCGTTCAGGATAACATTCCGGGAAAGCCATAGCTTTATAAGTTTCGTGACTGTTGCAAGTTTACTGCATCTACTATCTGTAGATTAAGGATCTATCTGTATAGGTGTGCTCTCCAGTCCATTTTGCATAGTTCAGAATCAGGGACAAATCAATATGGGAATGTGTGTTTGATGAAGGTACTCTAGAAAGAAAACTTTTTTTTCAAATGCCCTTTATTAGTATTGTATTGTATTTTACTCAATAACTACGTCTACTACTACGTCCGTCTGATTTTAACAAAGGCATAAAGGTGTGTATTTTCTAGTTTTGTCAATACTCTGGCTAATTTTATGGGTTTTGACAAAATTAAACTTTAACATAACACAATAATTAACAGTATTTATTATGTAAATATATAGATATGTAGATATTGAGGTGAGGGCCAAGGAGCAACCCACAGGATACCGGGAAGACATATCTTGCCAATATATTATAAAGGATAATTTGGATTCACAATTGGACCTGGTAGGTGTCGCCACAATCGGGTTATAGTTTTTTAAGATTTTTCGTGTTTGGAAATAAACTCGGAACCGGTAATAACCGATTTGACGAAGACGAAGTTGCGCGGGTCAGCTAATAAGTATATATAATCATGGCTCCGAGTGCCAATCGATGTGAAAACCAGACTACGGTTAATAATGTCAATATACAAATTATGGAATTTAAATCGTTCACACTACAATTAATTTAAAAATTCAAAAAAGTTATTCCATCGTTTTGAGTTGTCACTTCTGTGGACATAACTTTTTTTTACCATTTAGTGACGTCACGGTGGCCAAATAAGCAATTGTTAATAATCTTGTAGAACATAGTTATTACCGATAGTATGTGTCGGTGTGTACCAAATGCGTAGCAGATTATATTTCGCACAAACTATTTCCGTAAAAAGTGTAGTTCAAGGTTGCTTACGTCGTTGTTTTTTACAGATCAGTGACGTCACAATTGACAAATAATTCACTGCTAATAATCTATCTAATCCAAATAGATCTGGGTACTAGTCAAAGTTTACTTGTTATTATTGCAAAATTTACACAAGTTATTTATAAGGAGCGACGCTCGAATACATATAATAGCATTACTTATTTCCAAACTAACTCTGTAAGGAACTATTGTGTTCGAGTATATTTGTGTTTGTTAAATTACCATGTTAAGTTAACAGTTTTTGTGGAATATATTAGCATAATATTACTCATTTTAATTAGCAGTCACTAGGGTTGCCAACATAGATTTGAATTTTATGCGCATTATTTCGCATATGCAAAGATCAAGTTTTCGGACGGGCGCATTAAATTATTATTGTTACTTAGTACATAACAACTCAATATTTATATAGTCACTCGCTGATACACGTGACTTCATGACCATATATATTATGTACACAGGAAAAAAACATAAAAAAGAATGAAATCATAAATATACTTTACTTACAAACTTTCATTATGAACAATATTATCCCTTTATTTTCCCTCTCCATACGTACCACGAGATGAGCATTTTTTTTAAATAAGAACGTAGTGTCCAAGAAATTAAAAAAATGTAAGCGGTCGCGGGACGCCTGTCAGATGTGAAACATCGAAATTATTTCGTAGAGTTAATATGCATAAAAGGTTAGTTTATGACAGGAAATAAACGTGGCTTAATCAAAAATAAAATACTAGGAATTTTTTTCAAAAAATTATTTCTGTTTACTTTGTATCCACCTACATACATTAAATTAAAAATTCGAAATCATATAGAGTGGCGACTCATGCCGTTGCGACGCTTGCAGTCGGTCTGACCCACTGCTATATATGTTTCACGTTAAAATCTTAGTAGTCCGGTGAAGCTGTTAAGACCTTGCTAGGACTATAGCGTAGTCAGTTCGAGGAAAAAAATCTTTGATAGAGACTTATGCAGTAGTTTTTCCGCGATTCTTGTACCACGGCAGACCTGTATTATTCTATCTATAGGTACAGATATGATAAAGATACTGCTGATTCCCGCGACTTCGTCTGTGTCATTTATAACCTCAATTGCTTTGTTATATCTCAAAGGGATGGGTGAGCGCTTTCGCCAAAAGTTCTCAAACGGTTTGACTTTTTCCGACACTTCCAACAATAATCGTTATGTTTCAACCAATCTACAAAAGATCTTGACAAATTATATAATTTGTTTAATTAAATCAATAACCAAAACCTTTCTCGTGAATTGCTCTATCTATTAATAAGGCACAGTTGTTTTTGAGTTTATCGCGAACAGAAAGACAGGCAGACTTGGCGGAGGAATTAAATTAAAAAAAGGACTTAATTTTATAATATGTAGGTGATACGGATTACAGTTGGCAACCCTAACCTGCGACTACTAGAACATATTCAGTCACGTTTACACAAACGTTCGATTATCACAACGTGTCGAGTTACCAATACAAATACATACAGTTCTAAGTTGCATCTTCGAAATCACCTACATAGAAATGTTATTTTTCATAGGAGTTTAGAACTGTTTTTTTTTTCTATTATTATGAAATAAAAGTTACTAAATATCATCATCAGCCTGTAAGAGACACACTACAGAGCCATAGGCCTCTTCCTGAAAGTATGGTCATTGGCACCACGCCACCCCACGACGTATTGGTGATTTCAAACTCTGAAAAATCTGTTTTCCCACATACCGTAGTACCACAAGGACATTTCTCAGGTTCAAGATTCCTCACGATGTTTCTATTCGCCGTTAGCTGATTGTGTTAATAATTTATGTTAGTGAATGTACGCGATTATCGAAAAATTCCTTGGTTCAAGCCGGAGTTCGAACCCTGCGGTTGTTGGGTTGATAGAACACTATCCAGTGCTTCATGATCTTATATTTAAATAGAGATCGTCTAGCGTCGACATTCGAATTCTCAAAATTTTCATTGATAACACTGAAGCTCAACAATGTTTATTAAATAAATAAAAAAATCGGTTGAGATACAAAGGAAGATGTTCGTAACTGTCTGCCCTTCGCCTATTTACATATACATACATAGATAAAAGCCGTGACTTCCTTCGCATGAATATGGTTTCTTTATTTCACATGACCTAACTAGAACGTTTACGTGTTTCATCTGAATTTAAAGTGGAGTGTCCTTTAGATAGAAGGCGAAATATTAAGAGTTCTATATCTGCGAGTAAAAAACGCTACAAGGTTGGTTTAACTTGGCCTAATAACAGGTCTTCCCTCTTAAGACCACAAGTCGGGGCCCTGCTGATGCGCCAAAACCTGCTGGGTCGGGTAGAAGTATTGCAAAGGTAGTTCTGGCCCACCCGGCTAAATGGTGCGAGTAAAACCCCAAGGGAGTTTAGTCAGTACAAATCTGACACACCCACCTATGCGAGGTGGAGATCTAAGAATCTAAGAAGAAGAATATCTAATTAGTATGTATATATTTAATTAGAACAGACAGTGATCATTAAGTAGTGTTAATGAAATTTCAAAAAATATTTATGGAATAATATATACCTACTACTCCTTTCAAGGATATCAGAACATAGACTCGAATATAAAAAAAACTGTACAAATAAAAGCCATTTCAATTATATAAGAGGATTTAAAATGTGTAAACTTGTGACAGTGCTATTGCCAGGCCGGACACTAGTGTCGAGTTGAAAATCTGTCGCCAAGCACATTTCTCCCTTGCATTCTAGATACTTTCATAATATATCAAAAATATTATACCATATTCAATTTAGGCCCTGAGAAGGCGCTTATGAACGCAAAGCTAACACCAGTTCGGACAAACAACCCACTCGTCGAGAAAAACCGGCAAAAAACTCGATCTGGTTTATCTTTAGGCCCACCTCCTTTCCCCCTTTCCGTTCCCCATTCTCCTTTCCCTACTCCCTCATACACAGGCTGGCAACGCACTTGCCACTCCCCTGGTGTTGCTAGTGTCTATGGACGGTGGTGATCACTTAACATCAGGTGACCCATCTGTTCGTTTGCCTCCATTTGGATTTAAAAAAATAGACATTAAAACCAGCTTGACATGATATAAATAAATATAGTACAGAATATTATACTTTAGCGAGTGAATAATAACAATTCGTCGCAAGCTGTTCCTATCAACTAGTTTTTTGCCTCATCCAAGTGACAGATGGTTACGATCTGTCGTTTTTATTATATCACCGTCCGCGGCCGCATTGTATAGGATTAATAAGAAAAAACAAAGAGACAAATCTTTCTTATCTTAACCCACTTCCTTATAGAACTTTATCCGGAAGAGCTCCTTTCCGGCTCACATCGACATTGAAACGTCTGTACCTACAGTGAACATTCAAATCGTGCATATTAAACATAAAAGTGGTATGCAAACGGAAATCTATGCATATTGTACTTCTTACCAATGATAAAGTTAAGTGGTCTTAATAAAACAATAATAAAGTCGAAAGTCTTCATTATAAAGCGCATTGTGGGGTAATCGTGGTTATTTGGGGGGTGTAAGGGGTGTCGAATAACACAAGTCTTGAGACACCCAAGCCAACCTCACCTGCACGTCGTGCACCCTGCTGAATAACGAACGAGGCAATGGAGATAGCGGGTTGGTAGGGTTTTACAGCCTGACTGGGTCACAACCACCATGTATATGGCGAAAAAGCCCGTCATAGTGATTCGCTTCTGCGGGTTGCGTTTCGGGATTAGCCTGTGCATATCCAGCTTTTCGCAGGTCGGCATGACAGCGGTGACCGGCGATGCATAGTGTGTCAATCGGTGGTCGCCATTGTTTTTGGATTGTACTGTGCTTACCATCAGGCACAGTGCAGTCATTTTGCCGTGCTACAATAAAAAAAACCTTGTCATAACATTGACATACAAAAACCCAACACAGTTTCGATCAAAAGTAGCGCTTAAAACTGTCCCGCAAAAACTCCCCAATATACATGGTTATAGTTATGCGATAAACTTATGATTTTAAATATTCAACCTTACCTGAATAATTTAAAGTTACTTTTATGAATCAAAAATTATGTACTCATTTTTGTGTGCCAGCTGTGAGACGTTAAGTGTATGTACATCTTGGGTTTTTGTATATCAATGTTATAATACAATTATACTGTACTGCCTTTTAATTGTAGCTTCACTCGTGTTTATGTACATTACACCTAAGCCTCAGGGTGAATACTTTTTAGTGAATGAAAAGTACCCTATGTTATTTTCTGTAACTTTCACAACGTTTGTACAAAATTTCATACTGATTGCTTTAGTAGTTAAAAGTGAGAGCGTATAAAATAAAGATATTGTTTGAATTGGCCACAATATAATGGCAAGTGTCGAGTATAGTACTCCCATACGTACGTGTCGCTACAAACTTTTGTCTATGCACAATAAATGTAAGTGTGGGAAGACATTATAGCCATGCGTTGCGAACTACGTGACGATAGACGCAGCTAATAACCGGATCCGCGGTTTTTACACACATAAGAGTAACTCGAAAACGCTAACTTCGAGTTATTATGGAAATCCCAATGGTGTAAAACACTATTCTGCCTTTTTATCGAAATTAATTTTGAGGTTAGTTTTTAGCGCTACAATTAGTCATAGCTTCGTTATGCAGATATGGGATTAGTTTTAGAATTACGCGAACATATTGTATAATAATTTATAAACATATAAAAAAGAAACATGCACAGGTTCCATCACATACCTATATTCAGAAAAAAAAAATTGTCTGTTTATCTTTTTATATATAAAAATCAATGTTTGTATGTTTGTCCTCTATACATGCCGAAACTATTGATCAGATTGTGATAATAATTTGGTTGGGTATTCTAGGAACGCCCGAGATAATTCCTGGCCCAAAATAACGATATATAAAATGCATATATTCTTTGAAATAAATATATAAATGTTTTTTTTTCATCAATAAAATTTTTACACTACGTTTGATAATACTTTGACATGTTTGACATATTTCAATGAAACATCAGTTATCACAATTCATCAATTCCATATGTATCATTGTCATTGTTTAGGAATTTATGTAGTTCTGGCATGGATACGAGAACATAGGGGAATCCAGGATAATGAAGCTGTGTATCTTATCGATAAAAAGAAGCTATCCAGACTAGATATTTTTATCACTATAAAACCTATGTTCAGGATTTATCTTCCCCAAAGAAGACTGATTTGTTTCCATGAGCTCCTCAAACTGGAATGTATCCAACCAAATTGCAGACAAATCATATGCTTCTATTCAGAACAACATTCTTGTTAAGCCATGGCCATATAAGTTTCGGAACTGTTGCAAGTTTGCTGCGTCTACTATCTGAATACGTGTGCTCTCTAGTGTGTAAACTGTAAGCTGGTATTATTGCGTTGTTGTGAGGATAGTAAACGGGGCGCGGAGGTGAGGGCCAGAGCAAACCAGGTACCTGGAAGACATTTCTTGCCAATATACAGAAGATACTTTGGAATCACCATTGTACCCGGTAGGTGTCGCTATAATCGGGTTCTAGTTTTTTAAGGCTTTTCGCGTCTGGAAATAAAATTGGAATTGATAATAACTGATTTGGCGCAGACAAAGTTGCGCGGGTCAGCTAGTATTTCGAAACCGAGTAGATATAGCTTGTATTATGGGAACTAAATGCCTTAGATATTATTTTATTTCACAGAGACTTGCCATATATGTATCCAAGAGGAATGCAATTATTTTATCAAACCTGCGTAGTATCTACATTAACCAGAGACGAATGTGATTTAATAACAAATAAGCATGTCTTAATTAACGGATATTACGAAGAATAAAAATTATTAACAACCAATTAAGAAATTTAAATCGTCATAAGTATTCACAATACCCACGTAGAACAATGTCTTGGTAACAGGCAATAAATGTTAATAAGATGCAAATAATAAAGCGTTACATGTCACCTTTGTTCTTACCTAGAATTACTTTAGTGTTTTGCTTGAAGTTTCGGCTAATTTCGGTTTAACCGAGCTATTGTCGATTTCTGCCGAATATTTATTTCTATTTACCTCAAAACTTCAACTCAAATGGTCTTTATTAGATTTATCATTGAATCATCGGTGGTTGAAACGACTCTAATCCATAGGGCTTCAGAGATACTGTACGAGTTAAAATAATAGGCAACTAAAGTTTTGAAATGTAGACAAATATCTTATTAATTCGGGCAAATAAACCGAAACGATTGAGTTTTAATATTCCCTGACAGTAATTTTTTAGAGTATTTTCTGGACTATATATTATTACGCTTTTTATAGAAAGCTAAGGAGTCTGCAGTAGTGATAAAATTTTATTACGGTAAAAGAAATGTAATAATTAAATAGGAATGGTAAAATTACGTAGACTGGCGAAGCTGTGAAGGGCCGCCAGGCCATTAGCTTAGTCAGTTCGAAAAAATAAACAATATATCAGTTAAAAAATAACAAACAAACCGTAATTAGTCGACCGATAAAACATGCAACTCCCGTAAAGGACTAAAACAAAACGAAACATGATTACTGTTCTATATATATATATATATATATATTTGTAAGTATAAGCAAATGAAGTATATACAAAAAAAATGTTTGGATATAAATTTATAATTCTTTAGTTTAGGCCGAATATGGCCGAAAGATTAAAATCCAGGTTCGGTATCAATTCGCCACTACATTATTATAATTTTAAAGTCATCTACTACTGACCTGGCGACATCAGTAATGAGGGCGGCAGGCATATAGTTTCATGTTTATTTTCACCGAGCAACATTGAATGTCAGAACATTGAATATGTAACTAGAGGACAGCAAGATATATGTATGGAAGACTTTTAAAAATCGTACACGGTTTGCTTTATTAAACTTTGTGCTCTCACACGCATACGCCCAGATTTAAAGTTTTAAAATATATATCATTTTAAAAATGTAATAATTATTTGAGTTAGCATCTGCTTCGATGAAAGTTCTGTTATAAGTATTGTCTTTGAAGTGCCGATACGTAAAATTAACGAATATAAAATAATATGCACGCACCTACGTAATTTCGGCAAAGTTTAGATATATATTTATAGATCAGCATAACCATGAGGACTATTTTTAAATATCATTAAAATATTATTTTTTTTAAGTTACTAATAAAAAAATTAATTTTTGCTGCATAATCTTCAACAAGGTTTTATTTTACACAACATAAAACAAAGATATTTACGTTATATTTTAGCAGTGTTTCCCATAATTCCAGATAATATAATCGATACGGTAACAGTGTTGCCAACATAGATTAGTGATACTAAAAAATGGCGAAAATCTGATAAAATTAAACCGGTACATTAGGAGCGTTATAAACAATTACCAATTTAATAATTAAGAAGTTCGCAATTTTATAAATAAAATTATACATTTTATATCCATAACAAATTAACGTTTAACGAATATTAGCATAAAAAACATGCTCCAATAACTTCCTCATTCAATGATTGATTGAAACGTGCGTTTCGGTTAGGGTTTCCATTTCAACCATATTATCGCTTCTTATCGCATTACGAAAGTTGATGTAGACGTAATTTAATAATTAATGATGATAGACTAAGCTACCTTTTTAAAGTCAAAATTATACAGGAGGGGACGCCTAGTATTTAGTACGGCAAACGTTATCTATCCTATATAAACAGTAACAGTATACTTTTGAATACATGTGTTAAAAAAAATATTATGACAAATATACAACCCATGATTTTTTTAAATGTATATTGTTAATTAATTATTGAAGCTATATTGAAATTTTACCAAAAAAAATAACATTTTCTTGTACTAAAATTGTCAGACTAAGAGACAATAATCTAAATGATTTAATATTTAAATTAATTTAATATGAAGTTTCCTCAACGTTTAAATTGAAATTTAGGGAAGCCATGCAATTCTGAAACAAAACGGTTCGCGCCGCATCGAGTTCGTCTCGCCAATTATTCCTCTGTCCACAAAAACAGCTGTTATGCCCAGCATTACTAATTTCTATTCTACACCTCATCACCATGTTGTAAAAGTTTTTTAGAGAGTGAAATAGTTACATAAAAGAAAATAACTATCCGATACTCACCGTATTTTTTATACACTTAAATATTCTAACCCTGTTAATACACACTTAACAGAGATTATACACTTACTAAAATCTAACACCATTTATTTATATAGCTTAAAAATAAATGATCCTATTTTAATTAATAAATATTGAATATAAAATAACTATGACACGATATATTATGTCGAGAGAAGGCGCACACGACACCGGCAAGCGCTGAAACCCGACTGACGCGACCTCATGCATCGAACGCTCAAAATACGTTATGGAACGTTCCGACTCATAAATGGTTTCATTCATTCATACGCATGCAGTTAATTTATAATAAATATTTTCCTTTATTTTATTATTATAAAGCCTTCACATTGCTAGATAATATCGCCATTTCCATATATGAGATATATACACATTACCGACTTATTAAACAAGATTAATTATATAAATAGTGATTATTCCGCCACAAATATAGGTTCATTCAAGAAATATTTGTAATACATTTTATCAATTATATACGGTCTTGGAATAATTATTTGTATAGGTAAATTTTCATATGTATATGATATACGTTCAATTAAACAATTGAGCAGTGTTTATACTTCATCACCTATTCTCGTAATATCAAAAATATTATCTCTTTCGTTAATAGCTTTGAATAAGCTATATTAGATTATATAATTATTTTAATACAGAACGTTAGTTTTTCTTCCTCTTTTTCTTGCTATATTGGCAATCAATCCTTATTATCTAAAAATATTAGTACTATATTATAACAAAGGGTCTTGTGATAATTTCAGGGTTCGAACAAGATGGTGACATCATTGTTAAAACTTTCCAAGGAATTTATTTGACACCTCAAAATTAATTTCTGAGTTTCCCATCGACTATGATAATTAAACAAGCTTTATTACAAAAGATGCCACAAATATTATACAATATAGGATCACATAGCGCTGTCTTATTAGAGTTTTCATAATTATTTCATTGATTTCAATCATTTAACATAGTAAAAAAAATGTGTGGCAGTTCACACATGATAGATTTGAAATTTTCAAATAAACGAAACATATTTATATAGACGGTAATGAACAATACAGCACGCTGGTTGAAATGACTTTTCCCAAAGCTTTGTAATACGCAGGCGCACACGCTCCAACCAGAGCAAGTATTTGGAAGTACAATATGCTATAATGTGGAGACCGCATATATAAGAAACACTGTATAATGTTTTCTATCTTATTCTGTCACGTGTTAAATTATAGAAACGTATGTCTTTGTCTCTCTTTCGCTTTTTCGTTTCATAGAATTTCAAATCACAGTGGGGCTAAAGAAGTTTTCACTTCAAAAATATTTTAGTTTACGACTTCTGCCAAGTTTAAATAAATACTAAAGTAGTAACACTGTTATATTCGATTGTAATATCGTGACCTAATTCGTGACCAATAAAATTAACATTCGTTTCACTAATAGTTATTGGAATTAATGAGTTAACTTTGCAAAAATTTACGACTCAACTAATTGTCGGAGACACAATACAAAGTTATAGTAATATCTAAATAATGAGACATTGACTTTATTATACTTATTATAATAGAAGAATGCAACCAAAATTGGTGCCAAGTTGCATTACAAGTTTTATTCTGCATTCAATTATTAAAACTAGTTCTCAGATAAAAATAGAAGAAAGTTAGTATAATTATTGGCTCCGTCTTGGCGCCGACGACCGGCGCTGACGCACCGGCAAGGCGAGCGAGATGAATTCTGATTGGCTAAGACACGGCGAGCCTCCATTATTGTCTTTATGCTTCGTAGTTTATTTATTGCATTTTTTATATTAAATTAATACTTCAACTGAATATTTGTAATAAATAATACGTTTATTATTTTTATTTATTCAACAATTTCAAACAGCTTAAAGATAATCAACAATTAGAATAGACGAGTAAATAAAAAATTGTCTCTGCCAAATAAAAAATTATCCTACCGCCCTTTTCTCGATATTTCCTAATTGAAACGCTTGTCCATAATTTTTCCACTCGAATTAGATTCGTTAATACGTGAAGTTGTTCTGGTATAATTATTTATTTATTTATTTATTTTAATTTTCAAAAATGTGTTTTTAGACAATTAATTATATTCATGTGGAGTTTGATATATTCCATTGACGATAATATTACATATTATTATTTCATTTTATGATGGCATCTACAAACTATTTAACGGTTAAAACGCATTTATCAGAATTAAAAAGTAATTCGGACAAAGATACAGTGAGCGAGGTAAGTGTTTTTTTTTATTGTTCACGATAATAGCAATCAATGCAAATTGTGAGCATTGTGTGTGTAGATTGTTATAAATGAATATAAATTGTTTGTTGGGCACTGCCGCCATATTGTTAGCCGCACCCGATGATGATTTTTTCTTGACCGACTTATGGATTAAATCCTCCAAAGAGGTTATATATTATATTAGGTTCTAAGAAGTTTATTGAGTGCATAAATACTTACAAGAACGCTATTACAGAATAAATAAGGTCGTCGTGTATTTATTGCAAGCGTTATGTAACCAAGCAGATAGTCAGTTACAACGCAATATGGAAAATCTTTATGTAACCGTTACGGAATTACGAAAATAGGTCTAAGATTTTTTTTAATCTACTTTTCTAGATACGAATGTGTAAGAATATCTCGGTTATATAAAGGGATCACTAAATATAATTAAAACTGTATAATTCACAAACGTACACATTTACAGATAGCTTAGCTTAGTTTAGCTTAGTCAGGTTCGTGGTAAAGACAACAACCTAAGCCGAGGTGTATCGTACTCCCCTGTGCTAGGTAATTGTCAAATAAAATTGGCTGAGTGACTTAAATGCGCACCTCAGCAGTCCGGTGAAGCTGTAAAAGCCAGTAAAGCCAATAACGTGGTCAGTTCGAAAAAAAAAAACGTTGCTACATTAGGATGTTGTTACCAAACATAGGTAGACTAAATAAATAAAAAATGCATAGTTTTATTTACTTTATTTATAATCAATTGTACACGTGGCATTAATTATTACGACAATACGGCTTTATATTTGTACATAGTCTTTTCATTAACAGTGAACGTGTGTCTAGGAGCCATAAACACAAACTTACGAAACACAATTATCAAACAGAAAATTATTTTGTAACTGATCCTTAAATTTAAACCCGAATTAAACATATACATGTGTAGATGTGTGTTGTTTGTTGGTTATACTTTCACGTCTTAACTTTTTTATTAAGGGGCAGCAAACAGGCAGACGGCCCATCTGATGTTAAATGGTTACCGGTACCTATGGGCAATTGCAACACCAAGGGCATCACTGTTGTGTTGCCGACCTTGGAAAGCGTGTTTCAATCACTTTTTGTGAGCCCCATGTCATAACCAATGATCAGCATAAAATTGTATACATCTTGTCAGGGGTACAAAAGAGGCCATAGGGTACATTTCATCGAAAAAAAAAACTTTTCCAAAGGGATAAATCAAGTCTACCTTAACCCGAGTGAAAACTGGAACAAGAGCTAGTAACACTATAGCAAAATAGATTTCATAATAAAGTATGTGTATATACATAATGTACTTAATTTAAAATGTAACGTCTCTCTAGTGTATATATGAACAGCAGTGGGGAAACGATTAAAAACATCTCTCTGCTATGTTTCTCAGACGATTCTCATAGTTCTTTTTATTTAGTAGCTATTCACTAACTTTAGTATTATCAATAAGAAATTTTAATAGTTTTTTTTTCACTATGGTGGAAGATCGGCCACTGAACAAGGACTCGTATTATAAAATAGGGCTGCATGTGCCCGCCCCCCAGGTGTTCTTACACATAAAAAGTGGAAGGGTTTTGTTTTTTTTTTCCTTATCGAACTGAAATAGTTCAGTAATTTTTCGACACAAAATACACATAAAAGTTATTGAGACACGCATGCCTGGTACACATGTATGCTTAATAACTCATATTTGTATGAATAGTTTAGCTTAACTTAGTTTAGCTAAGATAGATTGCGAATTGCATGAAACAGGCAACAGCCAAGCCCAGGTGTGCCGTGCACCCTTGAGCTAGTTGCCCAAATAAAATCGGCTGAGTGCCTTAAGCGCTCGCCTTAGTAGTCCGGTGAAGCTGTAGAGGCCTCTAAAAAGGTCAAAAGCGTAGTCAATTCGAGAAAAAAACCCCCAGGTGACGCTAAAGAGTAACAGATTTTTGGCCGCTACATTGTTCCACATAAATTGAACCTCGCAGCGACAAATAGAGTAATCAATCGACTATATGATGGATACTCCATATATCCACACAATGACATAAATAAAATAGAATAGTGTAACTATTTTCATATTAGGATTATATTTCTAAAATTTTAACTAATGTTCTTATTACTATAGGCATCCGAGAGTGGAACAAGTAATTCCGTGACGTCAGCAGAAGATTTACAAAAGCTTGCAGTGATTCTTGGGCTGAATAGCGTTGAAGATGTATATCAGGAGAGATTTCGCGTTGACAGGCGCCGTTTGGAAGGAATGATGGCCGGTAAATAATCATTTGTTTTATCGGTTTATGCATCAATAAATATGTACTTACTTCTGTATGTGCATGTCAATATTTTTCCAAAAAATTTACGTATAGGACATTGTCTGTCTGCCTCGTTTTATAGATATTTATATAATTTTGTACAGGACAAATATATCGCTCTTCAAATTATAAAAATTACCAATAATACTTATGCAAATCGTAAAAAAAGCCACTTATTAAACTTACTCTTAACCGATTTTAATGAAAATTTTATTTTTTAAACCATTAATGTGAAAAAAATATTTAAAACTTATTTTATAATTGCCTATTAAAATGTGACCATTGTAAACACCCAGATAAAACTGAAATATGATTTGTGTGGATATCTATACATCCCTGTGACATATACATACCTTTTACATATTCATTTACAATAAGAGCTAACTGTCATGTTTAAGTAAAGTTAAAATGAACATACATCTCAGCTATAAGTGCAACATAATGTGCTATTATACTTGATTTTCCTACGATTGCCACTTTGTTAGCAAATCCTGTTTCTTTAAGGTTATTACTAAATGGGTAAAATCACTATATAGTGTCTTGTAATAACTTTAGTGATCATAGAAAATGGTGGCCCCTTGTTAAAATCTTCGAGGGAGATCATGTGACATCTCAGAATTATTCTTTGCCATCCTTTTTACTTAGCACACAAGAACCGCACTACCTTACATAAGATGCCAACAATATTACCAAATAACCTAAGATTATGAATAAAAAATTAAAATGACTTCATGACAAATTGAGATTCCTATCATGCATTCAAACTGTTCGAAATTTCGAGCTGATTATAAGATTTGAAGTTGCCCTCTTTTAATATGGCTTTCGATTTTGCGAAACTTATCGTACATTATAACAATTGTATTTGTAAAATGATTATTCTTTATTTTTTAGAAAACTTGGAAGAATCGCAAACAGCCCAAGCATTTTTCCACCGAGTAAGTATACTCGTAGTTCTGTATTATTATATCAAACACAAAATGATGACTTAAAAAACCACTATCTCGTGAATTACTGAGGTCTGAATTTTTTTTAAATATAATAAAATACGTTACACAACTTTCTTTTTTACAACTTCTTTAAGCTTTGTTGCGTATCTATGGATATGTGAAAATAGATGTTTTATTATAACACTTACCAATAATTTATCATTTACCACTTATTTATAGTTTAATAAGTATAAAATTCCACCAATTACTGTGATTGAATTTTAAGAGCGTCACACTTTGTCTATTGTATTAGGTGATGAGCGAAACGAACACGCTAATAAACTGGCCGGCTCGTCTCAAAATTGGTGCTCGCTCAAAAAAAGGTTAGTATCTTCTAAATTTTTTTTCAATACCTCTGTAGTAATTCTATGACTATGGTTGTATTACTTAATTTTTATTTTCTTGTAATATTTTATTATATTAGGTTTTTTTATATTGATTAATTTATTAATATCACGAGATGATATACATCATAATGCGATTTTGAGATAACTCGTAATTCTCAATCCGAGCTATTAAAGTAAATATAGATATACTTATTCCACAATTTTAGGTACAATTATGAAATAATTTATGGAGGATCTTAATATTTATAATTTTAATATTTAATTTTGCATTTTGAAATAATTATGAGTTTTAAATGGTAATAAATGAATTATATTTAATTTATTTATGAATATATTATTTTTATTTCCTTTTTACAATTAATAAAGTTACATAAGAATAACATATTAAATAAGAATTTACATAAGAAGACGCCAAAAGCAGGAAAACAGTATTAACATGAATAAAGTAAAAAAATAGAAAAGTAGCTACATATCACTAAAAAACCTAATAATAGTGAGTGCAGACTAAATTACGTGACCTAAATTACGTAAAAGTTACTTGTCGTTATTACCATGAACAATGATTCATCAAGAAATATTAGAAAATTCGAAATTGTTACGAAGTATTCAATATTTTTCGGCTGTAAATTCCATAGATACGAATAATTTAATAAATATTGTGCGAAATGAATAAATAATTTTTCGTAATTACTAAAGTAAAAATACCTCAAAATATATGCCCACTATGCATATGCAAAGTAATTAAAATTATTTGAAAATATTAGTTACATAAATAACGTATTGTTTTTTGAATAAAACGAATGAACCGCGAATCAATCTAGGCAACCAATAATAACGAATCTTTATGTCGGGCCGGCACCAATGCGGTGTCAGATCGTACCGGCGCGCGCGGTGGTATGGCGCCAGTAAGGCGGTGAAATCAAAATTTTTATTATTTTGCAAGCGTCCGTTGCGCGTACCGTGTATAGTGAGTAAACGTAAAAACCAAATGTATTTTAAATAGGTGTATCTTATCTAGTTAAAATGGTGTTAACAGTTAATAACGATGATCTAGTGTACGAAGTTATTAAGAATATACGTTTAAATAAGTTTTACGACTTGGCTTATGATATTGGTGAGTTCCATGAAATAATTAATCACCTAGTGAATTTTCGTTTAGTTTCGATTTCTAATCTGTTATTATGTATGAATTTTAGTAGATTAAACATAAATGACAAACTGATAGCAAAAAGTTTGGTGTATTTTGATTATAACCTCATCTGATATTGTGTGCTATTTGATGCTTTATGAGATCCTTTAGAATTCTGCTCTAGATTTATCTATCGATTTAAAGGTGTTCAATTATCTGATCGTTAATTTTATTTCTATATACGATGTATTTTTTCTATATTACTTTCACGGCCAGTCATTTTAATTTCAGTTAAAAATAGTGCTATATCTATGTTCTTCGTGATTATAAAGCGTGGTAGCCAAGTATCAAATCATAGTTGCCTTCTTTACCTGTAGATTATTATAGTAAAGATATAATAAAAAAGCACCACAGTGTTATGGTTCCCCATCATAATGTTTTCTTTGACCCAAAGCTGAACAATGTAGGGATTTGAAGTCACATCCATTTTGGTATCCTCTTATGAAATTATATAAATACAAAAATAGTAATAGGTACTTTTTAGACACTTAGCGCTTACCCAAAAAATAATTATTTTAATAGCATGATTTACTTAATATTAAGTTATTAATTATTTGGGAAAGTACTGTTTTTATTACTAGTTACTATTTTACATACATACATATATCTTTATTATATTTTAATTGATTTTGCTATACCAAATAGCGTATATATTTGGCTTTTAGAGGCCAATTTGCCTATACAGTGTTTATGTATAGTGTCGATTCATGTTTAGTGTATTAGTCAATAGCTGTCCTACTAGCCAAGCTAACTAGTAGCTAATCGCTACGCGTCGCACGATGGTGTGTTTTTCTGTTGTGAAGAAATAGGGCAAGCGGTGTGGTGCGCATGTTTTTACCTCTGTACATAAAATGTATTGTTAAGGTAATAAACGATGCGGACGAAGTCGTGGGTATGAGCTAGTTTCATAATAAGGGAATGTTGAAAAACATATTCGGTGGTCGATGGTGTACGTTATGACTTTAACCTAAAAATAGGTTGCCTGAACATCGTGATAAGTTGTTGTTTGTTGGTTGGTAATTTGACCAAGTTTAAAAAAAATGTATTATTATATCTCTTGGTTCGCACTTTTTTTTGCTTTTGTTTAATTATATTTTATTTAATAATTTTATAATTTCTATTATATTAGTTGAAAATCGTTGTATCTGTGAACTAGTATTCGGATTTTTTATTTATTATAAATTTTTTTACTTAACTATTAGCTTGACTTTAGGACGAATTTTGTAGTGAGGTTATTGTCTTTATGGCGGTTGAATTTGATCCTTTATAGCCATTTTTAAGTTATAATCCACAATATCCCACAACTTTACCAAGTTAGGACCTGTCTGGTGGTAGGACTGACAGCTGTATTCGATTACATCAGGTTTTAATACCCACCATAGAGATACGTTATATACATAGAGGTAAAAGTCAGTGACCTGTCAAACTAAAATCCCGCCAAAAACTCTTACTAATATTTTAGGTTTGTTTTTTTCCCCCGAATTGACCACGCTATTGACCTAGCAAGGTCTTAACAGCTTCAGCGGACTACTAAGGCAATTAGCCGATAAAGTTTGTTTTGTATTCAACTCTTGGCTGTATTATGCGCAAATGTATGGCCAGAAAGATTGACCAGGATTGCATAACTTACCAAGGAATTATTTCCATCCTAAGCACATATGTTTTCTACAATTAAAGATTATCTGGTGTAACAACATTCGTGAGCGCCGTTAGTTTATATATGAAACAAATTGTATTGTTAACAAACTTCAAAAACTTCAATTCGTCATTTTTTTTTAATGGTTTGTTTTCTCAAAGCTTTGTAATTTATAAACCGATATGGAAAATATTTTTGAACTGAAAACTTCTTTTAAACGCATTGAGCGGAATTTGGCAGAAGAAAAGCTTTTAGTTTCGAGTAAGCGACGCGCTAGTCACGCATGACCAACTATTGTTCTTGCGTTAGATTAACAACGCGTAGTATAATGGACCTGTCGAGTAGTCCGGTGAAGCTTCATTCCGATATACACGTATTCATTTGTGAATCATGCAATTTCGATTGTATGGTTCACAAATGTATATATGTATGAATAGCTTAGAATAGTTAGCTAGGTCAGACGCAACTTTTTCCAGGTAACAGCCCAAGCCGAGGTGCGCGTGCGCCCTTGTGTATGTTACCTAAAAACCAAATCGGTTGAGTGCCTTAAGCGCCAACCTTAGTAGTCCGGTGAAGCTGTGAAGACCCTGCCGGGTCAATAGCGTAGTCAGTTCGAGAAAAAAAAAACCCGGTGACGCTGTTAAGACCTTCACAGGTCAATAGCGTAGTCAGTTCGAAAAAAAAAATGGACCTGTCTACATGTAATATTTTCTATTGAGCTTGTGCAGCCCAACATATGTCTGCATAATTTATAGACTGTATAAGAGTGGATTTACTTCTTGCTTGGAAAGCTAAAAGATGTGAAAACCAGAGTAATGGTACTAATTTCAATTTATAAATTACTAGATGTACCCACGACTTCGTCCGCATAGTGCCTGATGTACAAAACAGTAACTAAATAAAGTCATCTGAATGTATTAAGTCCATTTACTTAATAACTTTTCTATCGTATCTAAGTCACGTCATCAATAAAATTACAATATTTTTGATAGAGTGAACCGATTTTAATGAAACAAAAACTAAATTTTACTTGAAGATATAGTTTATTAAAGGGTTAAAGGTTTTAAAATGAACGCAGTACTTTAGCAGTGATAGACAGTCAGACATTTCTAAAAATTATATATTTTATTACTAAGTCTAACAACATTTTTTTTACAAAGATCTAAAAAGTCAGACACCTTAGATTTACGTTCATATTATATGTATAGATGAAATTTAAGTAATTCAGACTATAATTAATTCAAATGGGAAAGCCTTATTCCATTGTTTTGACTTCTGTCGGCAGTCCTTATGACTGTCTCAAATCGTTTTTATCATAAAGGGGACATTTACACTTCCATTTAATTAGCCTTGGACCTTAGTTTCCTAAGGTGCACCAGCGAACAATCGAATCGAATCGAAAATCGAATGAAATGCTTGAGGAGTTGGCAGATTACTACATATTATGAAACAAAGTCCTCTGCCATGTCTGTTTGTTCGCAATAAACTCAAAAACGATTTAACGGATTTTCATGCGGTTTTCACGAGTAGATAAAGTGATTCATGAGGAATGTTTAGGGGTATATAATTTGTCAAGGTTTTTTTTATTATCAGGGCGATACAACATCAGCCGGGGTCGCTAGTTTATGATAATCTTAGACTACGTAGGTTCCTAACTATGGCCAAAGACATAGGAACCTACGTATCTCTCGGAAATATATTATTGTCAGATTGTTAATTAGTTAAAAAAAAATTGAATAAATATACACTGAATGCCAAAGATGAAATGTTATAATAGTTGTAGGGATTATATAAATGGATAAAAATACTTTTTTTTTTTCTTTTTTTATTGTAGCACGGCAAAATGACTCCACTGTGCCTGATGGTAAGCACAGTACAATCCAAAAACAATGGCGACCACCGAGTGACAAACTATTCATCGCCGGTCGCCGCTGTCATGCCGGCCTGGAAAAAGCTGGATATGCACAGGCTGATCCCGAAATGCGACCCGCAGAAGCGAATCACTATGACGGGCTTTTTCGCCATATGCATGGTGGTCGCGACCCAGTCGGGCTTCTAAACCCTACCACCCCGCAATCGTTTATATCGGAACTAAATGTACTAGCGAGTAAAGTGTGTGCGTAGATAGATGCGTAGAATTATATAAATATATAAAGCGGGATAGGAATATTAAGGTAAAAAACCAAATAAATATTTAAAAATAAACGCGTAAATTTTGTAATAGCATAAATAATGAAATGTATGTATACAATTAATTAGAATAAGCTATAATGAAATAAATGGGAAATGAAAAATTATTACCTCCGCACGCTAAGGGCTCGGATTATGTCTGAGGAAATGGGGACTAAAAAAAAAATATGGTCAAAGAGGTTCTGGTCCATTTATTTAAGTAAATTTTTTTGGAGTTATTTTATTTTATATCATACTAGCTAACCCGGCCACGCGTTGCTGTCCCTCAGTTATTATATATTGATAAGAATTCATAATTATTGTTCATAATATGACATCATTTAACGATTTAAATTATTATTTTTATATAAAAAACTACTTTTTGTGACTTAGATATAAAATTTAAACATATGCTGTCGCTGGCTTTTTTGTAGGCATTATCAAGCTCTACAACATTTCTTTAGAACTTAATCACATATCTCTCATCGTTAAGGCAGCGTTCGTAAGAAACTTTTTCGTTCGACCGTTTTTCTCCGAATTATTTTGCAAATCCGAGTACCACGAAGAAGTCTTTTCATTTTTCGGGTTAATATATAGCCTATGACACTCACAAATAATGTGGCTTTCTATTGGTAAAATAAATTTCAAAATCGGTTTAGTAATTCCTCAGACTACCCCCTACAATGACATAAACTTTAACTCTGTATAATATTGGTATAAATTGAACCAGCATTGAAAGGTGTTTTATTGTGCTCAGATCCCCATGTGAGAGTCGCTGGTCGACCTGATGATGTGAAGCTGGCTCGAGAGAAGATAATGCTGTTGCTGGACACCAGGGTAAGTGATATCTGTATGATTTTTTATTATTGTCGCCTGTGCCTTTATACTTTTTTTTATTGTACAAGTATGTCTATTAATTTACAAGCTGGAGTTTTTGCAGCTATACGCTGGGGATAAGTGGGTTGTTTTATCGAACCGGTGGTAGTTTTCACCGTCATAAGAAGCTTCGTAGGGTCTAAAATTTAAATTGAGTAGTTTTGATTTGATTGTATTTTTTTTTTCTAGAGCAACAGAGTAACTATGAAAATCGATGTCAGCTATACAGATCACTCGCATATCATTGGAAAGGTAAGGAGGTTTTTTAAAATTTCACAAAAACTGTGATTTTTAATCTATACTAATATTATAAAACTGAAGAGTTCGTTTGTTTGATTGAACGCGCTAATCTCAGGGAAAACTGGTCCGTTTTGGAAAACTCTTTCAGTGTTAGGTAGCTCATTTACCGACGTCATCATAACGCTAAGACCAGTAAGAACGGAGCACCAATAAAGGTTGCTTATAAATCGAGTGTTTTTTCCCCTATTGAGAACTACCGCTGTGAACACACGGACAAATTCGCAGGCAGAAGATAGTATTCCTTATGAATCATTATATCTACTGGTAAAAGCTGCATGAAAATCCGGTTTATCGCGAACAGACAGACAGACAGACGCGGCAGAGGACTTTGTTTATTATAATACGTAGTGATCTTAAGTTATTTAACTCTATATTTTGTAATGTTGGTGACATTTTACGTAATATAGTTATTGTGCATAAGTGAAGTGGATAGAAAATAATATCACAGAGCATGAATTCTGAGATGCCACAAAGACTCCATGGAAAGTTTTACAAAGGGAGCCACAGACTTGTCAACGGAAAGAGAAGTGACTCATATTAAATTGCGATCGCCCCTCTCCCTTTATATTGCTAATTACAAATTATCTTTGTGCGAAACCAAGAAAAAAATAGTGTAGTAGGTAGTTCAAACTTGTCTCTATAATAAAATTTATATCGAAGAAACAGGAAGCGAGTTTAATAAACTTGTAATGTTATTGTTCTATCGAAAGGGAGGATTAACGATAAGGCGCGTGATGGAAGAGACTGGTTGCCACATCCACTTCCCGGATTCGAATCGAACCAGCACCATTGAGAAGAGTAACCAGGTTTCTATCGCCGGCGATATGGAGAGAGTTGAGCGCGCCAGAGCACGTGTACGGGTATGTTATTTATGACTTCATTTTCGAAACGTAAAACAATCTATATAATATTATAAAGCTGATGAGTATATTTGAACGCGTTAATAAAAACCATGTATGTGACGACAAAGCCCGGCATAGTGATTCGCTTCTACGGGTCGCGTTTCGGGATCAGACTGTCCATATCCAGCTGTTTGCAGGCCGGCATGACAGCGGCGACCGGCGATGGATAGTTGTCACTCGGTGGTTGCCGTTGTTTTTGGATTATACTGTGCTTACCATCAGGCACAGTGCAGTCATTTTGCCGTGCTACAATAAAAAAAAACTCAGGGACTACTGGTCCGATTTGAAAAATTCTGTCGGTTTTTTTCTCTCTCGAACTATTGGCCTGGCAAGGCCATAACAGCTTCACGGGACTAAAATTCTTTCGGTGTTAAATAGCTCATTTATCAGGGAAGGAATATTATCAAGATAAGACCAATATGGGAGAAGCAATGTTTCAAAATCGTGTTTTTTTCCTTTGAGAGCTTCCGCTGCGTGTTAACGTTAGCCCAAAGTACCTATTCCACGCGGACGAAGTGTAACGGGTATATATTTCACAAATTACGGTGTACATGCAAAAGAAAACATTTAATATTTATTTAGTTGCAAACAATTTTATTACATTTTAGCAAGACATAAAATATCTAAATAAGTGAATTGTTTCATAGGCGATTGATTTATAATTCGAATCCTTTCATTAATAAATACATGAATAACATAGGTTAAAAAAATATGTTATGTTGACACAACGCCATATATAATACGCGCTGAATTGTGCGCCTTCGCAGTAAAACTCTGGCATAATTTTAATAGATTTTAACGTGTAATTTCTTTATTTTTTCTATGTTATATACATCTTTGTTACTCTATTTTTCTAATATTATATTGTCCGTGTGTTTGCTGCAATAAATATATTTTCTTTCTTTCTTTCTTAATAACGATAAACAAAAGTGTAGGTACATGTTTTGCATAATGTGTTTTATAATAAAAATGTTCGGTCAAATCTATAAAATCAATATAAATAATTAGTAATATTAAATAAAAACACGACTTTCCTGCTAAAAACGTACGAAAAGAAAGTTATATCAATTTCTCCATATTAAAAAAGATTGTCGTTTTTTTTAAGTTTTTAATTTTTTTTGTTGTCTAGAAATTCAGTTTTGCTCTAATAATATTTATGTTTCAGGAACTGACTCCTCTAGTGTTTTGCTTCGAGCTGCCGATAGTATCGCCGTCGCAGCCGCTGCCGGACATCAACTCGGCCTATGTCCATCAGATACAAGAACAATATAAAGTGCAGGTAATTAAATGTTATACAGAGCAACCTTACAATGCAATTTTGACAATCCCCTTGAATTGTCCATAAGAGTCAGTGTAAATAATACCTTTACATTACGAATTTTTTTTAAGAAGAAAAAAGAACGAAAATGTCTTTATTGCTGGATAACATCAAAACAACAAGATGAAGATATACATATTACATTAGAATATCCAACAAAGGCACCTCCATTCAGCAAAGTGCTGCAGCACAACTAAGGTGGTACTGCAGCGCTGATTTTCAATGGAGACCCTAAGTAATGTACCGACGTGTAGTCGGTGTATTGACAATAAATATAACAGAACTTATACATGTAAACAGCTAACAACAACAATAAGTAAACATCGAAAAAAAAGATACAAATATTACAAAAAAAAAAAGATATAAATATTACAAATGTGCCTGTCCAAAAAGCTATTTATTCACTACCTTGGTTGCACAATGACCACCATAAGCCTGAGAATAAATAATAAAAAATAATAATAATACAAACATAATAAATAATAATACAAGCAAATACATATATAAATATACAAATACATACATAGGTAAGTTTAAATTGTACGTCTACTTATTTGTAACCACTCATAAAATTAACGCTATTATTATTATTGGTTTTGAACTTGTAACAAACACTGCTGCAATATATGTTTAAAACTTTTCTTATTTTTCCTATATCTACATGGAGGTGGGATATTATTCCAGCAACGAGTAGCTGCATATTTAAAAGACGTATTTATAACGAATTTCCAATTATAAAAAAAGTGTCAATACCTAGAAGTAACGAATTTTGCCAACGCAAAACCTCTATAATGTGTGCCTGCACGTGTTGGACGTGATATGTGTAATGTAGTTGCAGAGTTGTAAGATTTTGTCTTTTTTTTTTTATTGTAGCTCGGCAAAGTGACTGCACTATGCCTGATGGTAAGCACAGTACAGTCCAAAAACAATGGCGACCACCGAGTGATACATTATCTATGGCCGGTCGCCACTGTCATGCCGGCATGCAAAGAGCTGGATATGCACAGGCTGATCCCGAAACGCGTCCCGCAGAAGCGAATCACTATGACGGACTTTTCGCCATATACATGGTGGTTGCGACCCAGTCAGGCTGTAAAGCCCTACCACCCCGCTTTCGCCATTGTCTCGTTCGTTATTCAGCAGGGTGCACCACGTGCAGGTGAGGTTGGCTTGGGTCTCTCAGGTCTTATGATGTTATTCGACACCCCTTACACCCCTATTCACTGTATCGCGCGAGCAGCGCACTCAAGGGCTCCACGCCGAGGGAACGGACCTAGGATTAGATAAATTAGAAATAGAGAAATCGCCATACAAAATTTAGGTGACATATTATTGCATTATTCCATATCAACTAAGCAGTAATAAAAAATATAGTTAAAGAAAATAATACCACGCGATAATCTGATTAAAATCGAGGGCAAATATAATTTGATACAAAACTGTTGATATTTATAAATATTTAAAGAGCCTTAAATACCGTGAACTGCAACAATCAATTTGTCTAATGTTTTTCTAGAGAAATCATTATGGAAAAGTTAGTAATCGTTCTGCGAAATGCGCCTTCATTTAAATATACAGCAATGTTGAGTCTTGTCGAGCTTGCTAATTAGAAGTAAATAAATGTACTATTTACCAACTATTACCTCCATAAAAAGAAATATTTTAGAAAGAGGAGAAATTAGTATATAGCGTTATTTTTATTCGTATTATATTATCTACTAGCTGTTATCACCCGTCGAAAGTAGTTGAGTCGAAAGTGCGTGGAAAGTATGAGCAAAATTGTGTTCAGTGTTTTTTTTTTCTCGTATTGACTACGCTATTGACCCGAGAGGGTCTTCACAGCTTCACCGGACTACTTGTGTTCAGTGTATGCACGCTTTACTGTATATATAGTACTAGGTTTTTTAAATTGATTTATCGAGCGTCTTCTTTGTTACCTATATTTTGCAAAGAGTCATTTGACTACATTTATAATGAGGTTTAAGAAGTAAAGGGTTAATCTGATGGATTTAATCTGATTTTAGTAGTGTTGATACCGATTATCTTCGAAATGTATATATATATATATATACATATAAAATAGCGAGCCCGGCAGACGTCGTCCTGCATTAAAAACAAAAAAAATCCTAAAAGTCAACCGCAGTGCTACCTACCGGTTCCTATCGTGTATCTCAACCATTCGCGGATCCGCTGGAACACGCACAAAAATTTCATCATAATCGGTTCAGCCGTTTAGGAAGTGTGTACAGAAGAAATGTATATATAAAGATATATATGACGTTAATGCAATTGGTCTTAAGAAATTTGGTAGAAAAGCATTTATATAATTGAAACTGTTTAGAAAACGGATTTTACATAACTGTTCGTATTTAATAAGTATTGTATTGATATTTGAAATAATTGATAATGTAAAAAATGAAGCCTGCTTAGAGCCTCTATGAATGACGATACCACAGCAATGGCCAATATTTTCGCAAAGAAACTCGAATGAATTGCATTTAAAATACAACCTGTACCAACATGACAGCGTAGATACATTTAACTTCTGTTTGGAATGTATTTGAATAAGATTTGTGACGTAACTTAAACCGTAAAGAATTTATTAAATGACTTTTTTGTCCTCATAATTCAATGTCACATGAAAACATTTGCATCGCATCATACTATTACTATGTTAATATTTCGTGTCATTGCCAAACGGATTAATGTTTCGCCGTATACGACCTTGGAAGACCAATCATTTCTATATCATTGGTTAAAGGTTCAATGTATCTGCAGTATCTATAGTATATGTAGATATGTAGTATCTATAAATGTGACCATACATACTGTGTGATATTTGAGTCTGTTTAGTTTCTGTCTTTAGAAACATTTTTTTGAGGCCGAAACGGCATTTCATTCTTTTTTTTTTTTATATCATAGGAGGCAAACGAACTGGTGGGTCACCTGATGTAAGTGATCACCACCGTCCATGGACACTTGCAACACCAGGGGAGTCACAAGTGCGTTGCCCGTCTGTGTTGGGGGGGGGGGGAAGGAAGGAAAGGGGAAAGTGGAAGGGGAAGGGAGGTGGGTCTACGGCGCTCTCACTGACCGAACGAAACGCAACAATGCAAGCACTGTTACTTCACGTCGGTTTTCTGTGAGAGGGTGGTACTACCCCGGACGAGCCGACCCATTCATACTGAAATCAGTAATAGCTTCAGCGGGGCTCTACCACCATTAAATTCACGTATAAACATGACAATTTCAATAAAATATTTAAACGATTATCTTTTTATCAAAATAAACTATAATAGGACGATTTTTAAAGTTAAATTTAATGTTACAGTAGATTTTCAGTAATCCGGTATTTTAATAGCCTGATACGTCCAATAATCAGGCACCCTACGCCCACGCTTCTCTCACCAATCCCTACGTTCGTTCGCTTGAGCACCGATATCAGTATAACCTCCAAAAATTCTAAACAGTCGAGTAATCCGAACGTTCCAATAATCCGACACTCCCTGGTTTTCATCTTTCCAATAGTGCCGGCTTATTGAGACTCTACATCACTTGTCTCTACAGTACAGTGTCTACTCTACAGTACTTGAGAAATACCAAGGCTTAATAAACCTACGCCCACGCTTCCCTCACCCATCCCTACTTACGTTCGCTCCCGCATCGATATTAGTATAACCTCCAAAAATGGTACAGTCGTTCTATACAGTCCAATAATCCGACGCCCACTGGTTTTCAATTTTGCCGTATTACCGAGACTACTGTATTGAAACCAAGGCCTAATACCACACATATGTTATAGGTGATGCTCCGCAATCGTCCAAAGCTGCACGCGAACCTGCTGGTGGTGAAGGGTGTGCAGTGGGAGGTGCAGGCCACTATGGAAGCGACCAACCTCCTCATGAAGTACATGTGCGGAACTTTTGCTGTGAGTTGTTTTTAATATGCTTATTAAAACCTAAAATCTATAATATTCACGTTTGTTTTAAACTCCATCTATAAAGCCCTGATAAATAAGGGTTACGGGGCAGGGGAAGTCTATGAATCCCAGGGATTGACCTTCAAATCGGTGGTGATATTGCAAACAAATGTCAAGAGGAATGCTAATCCACGATAGCATTTCACATGCTATATCCAAACACACAGTGACCTGTGTCTACTATACCGACGTGACTGTTGACGCGGTTAGTAAGTTCATCCATCGGGCCGTGGACGCTCCGTCGCTGGACATTGAGGATTATAACTAAAAATGGCCACAAATGATCAAAATGTAACCGCCATAAAGACAATAACCTAATTAAAAATCCATCTAAGTTGTTAATAGTTAAGTAAAAAAAAATTGACGTATATGATAAATCAATCGAAAGCAAAAAAAGGTGCGTCCCATAAGTGTTACTGTAAAAATATATGACATGAAAAATAAACCAGATCGAGTTTCTTGCCGGTTCTTCTCGATGACTGGGCTGTTTTCCGAACCGGTAGTAGCTTTGACGTTCATAAGCGCCTTCGTAGGGCCTAAATTGAATAAAGAATATTTTGATTTGATTTTGATTTGATTTGAGTGTGTAAAAAAAACATCTATCCTCTCGTTTTTCGTACTATATCGTTTAGCTGTTCGTGCCTTTAATGTTTCATATTTTTTAATAGTATTAGTATTATGTTATTAATATTATTAGTAAATTTGGCTTTATTAATTTTCAAGAGGAATTCAATCCTAGTATTGTGTCTCATCCTGCTCTAAAACGAATTAACTAATGTAACGTTAATTTTTAGGCACAAAATTAAATGTATACGAATATAACGAAACGGGAACGAAGTGCAAGGTTCATGTGAATGCGTGACGAGAGTGTTACGAAAAGTGTAATCGAACGAGGCGAATGGATGTTGAAAGGGGGATGGATATAAGTTAGTGAGGAGAAGAGAGAGAGTTACATTTCGTATTATCAATAAAAACCCATCATGAATTTAAATATTTGTACAAAATTAGCTAGCGCCAAAACAATTTTACTTTAATCGTGTGGTCGAAAGCACACTCGTTTTTTTATAGAACTTTCTCCATGTAATAATAATATTTTATATGGTATACTAAGAATATGTATATATTTTAGAGTCAAACCCAAGTACAGATGTCGCTAGAGATATCCCCGATGCACCACGCCGTGGTGGTGGGCCAGGCCGCGGAACAACTCAAGTTCATTATGAAGGGGACTCGTACGCAAATAATGTTCCCGGACGCGACCGACCCGAACATTCCCATGATCAGGAAGAGCTGTGTCACCATCACGGGACAGATTAAAGACGTCTACGAGGCCCGACAGCAGTTAGTCGTGAGTTAATTTTTGAATCGATATTTAAATAGTCGGATTATAGTTCTAGAACATTCGTGAAGACTTGCATAGATACCTTTTCTAAAATGTTCCTGAAAACGTGGGCATTTACCTTTTCTAGAATGTTCTTGAGGACGTGTGCTTTTCTGAATTATTTTTATCGGAGTCAAATATGCTGTCTCTACTGTATTTTATAACAAGCACAGTGCCATCGTAAAACAATCGCCACTACCAAAAAATGTATGATGAATGTCTAGTGATAACAGTCCTAATGGTCTGCAAGACTCACGGTAGTTCGATATGTACTTGTTGATCGTGTGATACAGACCTACCGTAATACATTTATTGCTATATGAACAGTGGTCGTGAACCAGTGGAGTAAAGACACCTTATCTCGGTAAAGAATGGCATTAAAATGAGTGTTATATCTGATGGTATACATGTCGCGATCTATTCTGATAAAGCGGTTGTGTCCTACCAATCAGCAGTAGTGTATTATCACCCAGCAGTCTTACCGTACCCCATTTAGCTTTAGTATGAATCTGAACACCGGTCGCCAAGTTTCAATTAGTATATCGCAGTAGTATTTTATTCCGGTTGAATAAAGTTGAACATCAGTAGCACGAGTGGATTCAATTCAGTCCTCAGCACTTTTTTTTATTCTTTTTGTTTTTTTTTTTACCTTTGACTACAAATCTGATGTTAAATGATGATGTGGTTTAATATGGTAAACACTTCAAACTTAGAGCCAACTTGTTCCAAGTGCCAAGTTTTGTAGGTGGTTGAGCCACGCTGAAGCTTTAGCTGGTTTCAGCATGAATGGGTCGGCTCGGCCGGGGTAGTACCACCCGACCCTCAGAAAACCGACGTGAAGTAACAGTGCTCGCATTGTTGCGTTTCGTTCGGTCAGTGAGAGCGCCGGAGGCCCACCTCCCCTCCCCTTCCGCCGTCCCTTACTCCCCTTCTCTCCCTAGACAGGTTGGCAACGCACTTGTAACTCCCCTGATGTTAGCAAGTGTCTCTGGACGATGGTAATCACTTAACATCAGGTGAACCACCTGTCCGTTTGCCTCCTATGATATAAAAAGGGTAGCTGCCGAAGCACACCAACTCGTGCTTGGCGACAGATTTTCAAGTTGAGAATAGCTGGTAGCTAGTTAGACGGACTTAGAAAAAGCCCTAACATCCCGTCATTGTTTCATCGTGTTGTTTTCCTACATCGTAAGCTCCGACTGAATTCTAAGGACTCGAACCTATTATTAATAAGTGCAGTATCCGAACACGCTATCAAATAAGCTATAATCGTTTTAAGCCTATAATAACTGACCTCGCAATTGCGGTATATTGAAAGTAAGTTGTACATAACTATAGTCTTCAGTTAACAGTTAAAATTAAATAGACTTCACGGCTGCTTGTTATGCCATAATATTAGGAAAGATATATTGTGTCTCGAAAGTTCTCGAACTAAAATACTGAATAAACAGGGCAGCCTGCCGCTGGTGGTGATCTTCGACGTGGCGGAGGAGGCGTATCGCGTCACAAACGAGTTGGTGGCGGCACTCATGCAGAAGCACAACGTCTACATCAACGTCCGCCGCAAACAGAGGCACGGGGTCGTTTCCGTCGTCATTAAAGGGATCGAGAGATATGCCGGTCAGTTATTTTTAGAGTCCCGTCTCTATATACAGAACCCTGGTTAACACATTCCATGCCAAGCCATTTTTGCATGATATTCCTTTGACAAAATCTTTTATCTTTTAATATTTTGACAAAAAGTAGATGTACGAGTATTGTCATACAATATTACACTAAAACATCGTACATGTAACATGACATAAATAATTCTTTCGTTTCAGAAGTTACCAAATTGTGTACCACCGTTGTTACAAGTTACCTAAAGATCAAGTATAACGTGTACCATTGGTCAAGCTTAACGAGTTCCACCGGTGGTACACGTGGCCTAAAGATCAAGCTTAACGAGTACCACCGGTGGTACACGTGGCCTAAAGATCAAGCTTAACGAGTACCACCGGTGGTACACGTAGCCTAAAGATCAAGCTTAACGAGTACCACCGGTGGTACACGTGGCCTAAAGATCAAGCTTAACGAGTACCACCGGTGGTACACGTGGCCTAAAGATCAAGCTTAACGAGTACCACCGGTGTTACACGTAGCCTAAAGATCAATCTTAACGAGTACCACCGGTGGTACACGTTGCCCGGAACATTTTAATAATATTACGCGGTACGTCCCGTCTTATATATAAAATGCTATATCAGAAACTGAAATTGTTAATAGTAATTCATAGTAGTGGCCAGTGACATTTAATTTCTACGTTTCTTTTACAATGAGCAACTTTCTCGACAAATATTTTGTTACATATATCATCTGCGTTACTTTTTTATTGTTTTTTTTCCCATAGAAAGAGGGGAGTGGGGGATGTTTTTTAGGTTATATATATTTTTTACTACTATAATATTAATTTGTTCTATAGGTGACGTATACGAGGCCCGACGTGAACTCCTCGGCGGTAAAGAGGACAAATTCACACCGGACATCCCCGAATCGTACATGATCCCCGCGATCACGAGCAAGTCGATGCCGAACTTCGGATGTATTAACCCGTTCTCCCCGTCACATAACTCGCCGTACAGCTTCCACGAGGCGGGCTACGGGTTGGGGAGCCCACTGATTGGCGGTGGCGGAGTGGGGGGCTGTGGGGCTGGGTTCGGGAGCCCACTGGTGGGCGGCGGCGGAGTGGGTGGAAGTGGGCCCGGGTTCGGAAGCCCCATGTCCCCGCTGACGCTGTCGCTGACACCGCCCGTGTACCCGAGCACATGGATGTACCCGTCTCCGCAGCCTCACGCGTCGCAGTTCTCATACTCCGGTGTGAATGCGCCCGCATCGAAATCCCTCCTCTACAATAATCAAGGACCGTCGTGGAGTAGTGAGTTTTCCTTACAAATACTAAAAATAATATACACAAGTTGCCAAAGAAAATACATTAAATTCTAACAGTATATGTTACCATGGTAACCTTTCTACGGCGACGTACATTGCATGTTGCCCTACTTGACATCAGCACAGTTGAACTAAAATTTAATTTGATTAAATACTTGAATTGTTAATCCCGTCTTGATCCGTTTCGAAGTCCTTCCCTTACATATGTTCTCGGGGTTCCGTTTATGGGAATAAAGTTGCTCGTTAGGTCACAATTCGTTTGTTATGTTATAGTGGTTTTTTTTTTTCGAACTGACTACTCTATTGACCAAACGAGGTCTTAACAGCTTCACCGGACCACTGTTATAGTGGTGCTGTTTTGCAACCTAATTGATTGCTTGAATGCGACTATCAATTCAAGTATTCAATAAATAATAATTCTATATATTCTAATTCGACTGGTCTAATACACACATAATATGTAGGGGAACATGAACGCAGTACTGTAGCAGTATGCGCATCCAAACAAACAAACAGGGAGACAGACGTTTCTAGAAATGATTGAAATATATTTTATTACTTATTCTTAGACACTTGCAACAATTTTTCTCACAAAAATCTAAAAAGTAGAGACACGTTGGATTTATATTCTTATTATATGTATAGATCATCGGATCATTCACAATTATATGGAACTAACAGGCCCGGCAGACGTTGTCACTCCCTGATAACAAAAAAAAACATTGACGAACTATATACTTAAACCGTCCTCAATCACTTTATCTACTTGTGAAAACCGCATGAATATCCGTTCAGTAGTTTTTGAGTTTATCGCGAACAAACAGACAGACGCGGTAGGGGACATTGTTTTATAATATGCAGTGATTACTGAGTCGCTATATGGCTACGTCATCATCTATGTGACCATATACTTTCCTCGTCACACATTATATTACATAATATTTTTTTACAGCAATGTCGAACGGCAGCGATATTGGTGGACTACAGCAGCCACGAATGCACCAACCCTACCTTCAGCCACCTGGAGACGCCAGAACCGTTAGTTTTCTTTTTATCCCATCAAAAGAAAGTAACAATACAGTATCGTACCTACACTACATTTCTTATTCGATTTTGAGAAGTTCCCTGGTGTATCGTCAAAATCCAAGATTAATGGTAAGGAAATTGAAATGGGGGTTTCAAATAGTCACTTATAAATACGAAAAGAATATTCCATTCCAATATTCGTTCATGAATAATGCAAGGTCCGAGGCAACAAATATAAAAAATACAGGCTAATTGATTGATTACCTTCTTTTTGAAGTTGATAAAATGGTTGCTCTTGTTAGAAATAAATCAAGTAATTAATTTGTAGAGTACAATAAGCCAGCTGTTAAACGCGAGCGTACAGGGGAGCAGCAGCGGTTACCAGAGCAACTTCACGGGCAGCAGCGTCTCCATCGACACGCATAATATTTCTGGTAAATATATTGCACTTTCCGTAGAACAAAGTTATATGTGAATATATAGGCACTTTCTGTGGAACAAAGTTATATGTGAATCTATTACTGCCATAAGTGTCACACGGAATAAAGCTATATGTGAATGTGCTACTTTTAGCAGAGTGCGAACAAATCATATATTGATATGAAATTCTAGGAGTAATTTATGAATACATCTGATAATTATATTGCACTTTTCCGAGCATAAAGCCGTATATAAAATAAAGGAACTTTACAGGCATACAGATAAACCGTATGTAAATTTGAAATTGTAGGAATAATTTCCACCCTTATCCTTGTCTCTGGTGATCACATTAGTGTTACACCCATACTACCACGTGACGTCACATATTTTGCTATTTTAAATTTGGAAATTGATGAAAAACGCCACTTTAAAGATATCTATGTATTTATGTTGTGAAGTGAACAGTAAATCATACGTGAGTTTCTCATAATTTAGATTTAAAGGCTATTTATTTATTATAGTCTGGCTTAATATGTGAATGCTAGCGATATCTGGAACTAACACCCCTCTCAGTGCATCCCCCAAAACGATTGTAACTTTATCGTACTTTTAATTAATATATACGTTAGAAAAATAAACCCAATCGGGTTTGTTGCCGGGTCTTCTCGATGAGCTGGTTGTTTGTCCAAACCGGTGGTAGTTTCATAAGTGCCTTCTCAGCGCTTAAATTAAATACAGTATTTTGTATGTGACTGAATCTTTTGTAAAATATGCTAATTCTTAACTGGATAACTTAAATGAAATCGTTGACAAGTAATATTTATTTCCATGTTCGCTACTGAACTTAACCCTATAGTGTTACCACCTCCGGTTAGATGTGACGTCACACGCAGTGTATGACACGCCTCTGCCCCTTGTCATATGATCTTATACTTTGTGACCGCACCCTCCTCGTAAACTGTGACGTAGTTTATGAATGATCCGGAGTAATGTATGATGTAATAGAAAAATCGATTATCCGATTTTAACCACACACATAATAAAAATTGAAGTGTCAGTGTGTAATGTCAATTCTTATTGAAAAATCGAAATGAGAGGATATACGGTATTTATAAAAAAAAAATTGTCTGTCTGTTTGTTCAGGCTAATATGCGAAACGATTGGACCAATTTTGACAAGACTTTCACTGGAAGTTAGTTGATGTTATAGGGAGTAACTAAGAATACCAATTTGGATTCCTCCAGGTACTCTTTCCTCGAAAAGTACTGAGGTTATCGTTATCCTCAGTTAACTCGAGATTGACGGAGGTTCGAGGAAATGTCTTAGGATATGGGCGTTAGGCTTTTATTTAAAAAAAAAAATAGGGTTACACTGAACAGCAATTTTACTAAATTCCACACAAACAAACTCGCGGGTGAAAGTTAGTTTTTTTAAATAAATAGAAACTGTAAGATGCGTTTGCAGGAGGCGGTGAGAGCAGTAACGTGGCTTCTCCCTCCATCTCTCCAATCAGCACCAATCACAGCCCCGTGCATGTGTCCGACAGTGAACGTTCCCAAGGTATGTATTATTTATTTATTAAATTAACGTCACCTTATTCTGAGGATATTTTCTTTATTCTATTTTTGGCAACTAATCTTCTAGTAGATTATTTCTGCCATTGTCAAGTAGGTAATTATTATATTACAAGCTTTTTACGTTGATTTCAACAAAGTAACAAGATGGTGGCCGTCTTGTTAGAACTTTCCAGGGAGTTTTCGGGGCAAGTCAGAATCCATGCTCCGTGGTATTTTTTCCCATTCACTTCACATGTGCACAATAACCAAACTATATTACGTAAAACATCACCAATATTTCAAAATATAAAGCCAAATAACACATGATAATGAATAAAATATAAAATCCACTATATGATATTCCAAGATGCCACTAAAAACTCTCCATAGTTTATTAATAAGCTTACTTTTGAGATAGGTACTTCCGTTTCCCGTCTGCGTGCCCTCTTTGACAGTACATATCATTGACTTCCGGTCAAATACCTCACTCTCTCTTTTTTTCCCTACTATGGCAGAATAGCACGTTCGGAGTGCTTCATTGTAAAATTGTTTGGTTTATTGCTTTTATTAAATAATCGCATAATTCCTCTAGCCTATCAACAATTAAACTCCTGGTATAAAACGAAACCAGATCTGTTTACTGCCTTAATTCTCAAAGTGGGTCCTCGGGGGTCCTCAGGAGACTACACGTTTGTCTATGTTGGCGTGATAAAAAACGGGGGTTCACAATTCGTAAACGGGGGTCCACGAAAATATATCTGCTTTCGATAGTAAAGAACTAAAATGTTGGCTTGATTTCACCTATCAATATAGGCAGATAATATTTTAAGAAGCTCAGAGTCTGTTGTAAAAATTTGCATATTTCATATGTAGTACAACGTGGCGAGACTTGTAAAGCGCCACCGCTGCCTAATGTAATCTTCTATTCTAAAAGATCTAATATCCACATTTTTGTCAAGTCTTGGGTATATGGTAGAAATCTTGGAAATCATTAAAGACTAAGTTTCAGGAATTCGGTATCTTAACTCTGCCCTCCCAATATATTCTTGATAATTTAATGTATGTCCGCAAAAATTTAGATATACTGGATTTAGATCTTTTACTAATAAAATACCAACATAATTTAACAGCAACAAATTGGTCATTCCATGCTTCAGGCTCACTAAGTCCAAAAACAGTTTTTTAGGTAATATTGTTAGGTTTTATAACAAAATCCCAAAACATATTACCGATTTGCCAGATAGTGAGTTCAAGAACCATGTCAAGCGGGTTTTAATATCTAAAGGGTTAAAAAGGGGTAAATAAAAATATGTGAACGATTGTGACGTCTGGAAATGATACCCCTCTGCGCATCCACTAAAAACGAATGTAAATATTTATGTTTTGTAAAAATATATAACATGAAAAGGAAATATTTATGTTTTGTAAAAATATATAACATGAAAAGTAAATATTTATGTATTGTAAAAATATATAACATGAAAAGTAAATATTTATGTTTTGTAAAAATATATAACATAAAAGTAAATATTTATGTTTTGTAAAAATATATAACATGAAAAGTAAATATTTATGTATTGTAAAAATATATAACATGAAAAGTAAATATTTATGTTTTGTAAAAATATATAACATGAAAAGATAAACCAGATCGAGTTTGTTGCCGGTTCTCCTCGATGACTGGGTTGTTTTCCGAACCGGTAGTAACTTAGACGTTCATAAGCGTCTTCTCAGGGCCTAAATTGATAATTTGATTGATTAATTAAAATGTAGCTGCAGAGGGTCTACCAGAACCAGGTAAATTTTGAAAGTGGTCTATGAGAAATAAGTCTGGGACCTCTGGTATCTGTCAAACAGAAATAAGTAAATTAGACCTAAAAAGCACTGATGCAAAAGTGAAAGAAAGAATAAAAAGGAGACACGTCTAGAATCTTCGCCAATATATTTGTACGCTCTGAATATAACCGTAAGAATAAAGAGCATTATGGTTAGATTACCATAAATAAAGTTTTCTCATGGTTTTTCTGAAACCATAGATAGATCCGAAAAAAAATCCATGGACGAATTCAAAAACTACAGAATTGAATCTACAATTTCCTATTTTTACAGCCATTTATTTGAAAAAAAGAAAACCCTCATTTTTGTTACTAGTGAGTATAGAAATTTATTAATAAAGATTGTCATATAGCTTGAGAGTATCGTGTATATATAAAACTAGCTGACTCTTACTTTATTAAGCGCTAATAAATAGATTAATTTTATTCATATCACTAGTTGGCCCGTGCCCACTTCGTTGGGTGATAAACATTTATAAAAAACTTCTTTTTGTAACTTCAATATAAATGTTAGATATATGATGTCGATGACTTTTTTGTATGTATTATCAAGCTCAACAACTTTTCTCTAGAACTCGAATCATATATCTCTCATCGTTAAGGCAGCGTTTGTATGAAACGTTTTCGTTCGACCGTTTTGTCTCTGACTTACTGTGCTAATCCGACTACCGTAAAAAAGTATGTACATTTATCGTGTGAAAATATAGCCCATGATACACACAAATAACGTGGCTTTCTATTGGTAAAAGAATTTTATAAATCGGTTTAATAGATCTAGATAATACCCTCTACAACCTCACAAACTTTACTTCGTTATAATATTAGTATGATAGTGTTCTGTTTATTCAGATCTGGCGAATATAATATCGGACATACCCCTCTCCGAGCGGCGCGCGGTCGGCTGCGAGAAGAAAACCCTGGACACCATACACAACAACCTCTCGCCCCTCTCCGACTACAGGAAACTCAAAGCCGAAGCCAATATGGTACGTTACTTACCCTTTTACTACACATCTGGCCACCATACACCATATATAATATCACCAAAAGTTAGGTAACCAAACGTTATTAGTAGAAAATCTGTATCAGATTGGACTCGTCACACCATTATTACAGCAACTTGTAAGAGATCCGTATGTATGTACGCAAAAACTTTGCAAAGCTGGATTTCGTAAAAGACCGTTATAATCTAAATACTAGAAACTGTGACAAACTGGTCGTCCCATTTTTCAGACTCACTAAAACCAGTAACAGTCTTTCTCAATTACCTAAAAGTCCCAAAGCATATGACCGATTTGCCGAATTGTGAGTTTAAGCCCCATTTAAAGCGGGTTTTGGTCTCAAAAGAGTATTATAAACTGTAACAATATTTATTTATTTAGAAACACCAACAAGATTTACACTAGAATAGTACATAACATGCATTTTTAATGACTCTATATAAGTGCAATCTTAATTATAGGTGTTTACGACGTATTTATTATATTCTACAGCAAATAACTTAAGTAAATGAGAAAGCTAAAACAAAAACAACAAAAAAAGAAAAAGTAAAAGCGCTAACCATACATTCCAATTATCTTTTTATTTTAAGTTACTTAAATAAATTTGTTTATACTGGCTGAGACTATTTGTGAATATATCTAGATTAGAGCTTTTAGAGTTAGAATTATAAAGTGATATCATTCTATTTAGTGGAGAGTAAAGGCCTATATGTGACCGATGATGAGGTCTGGAACTGACTCCTCTCTGTACATACACTAAAAACGATTGTAACGTGTGTTAAAAAGGTGAACCCTATCGAGTTTGTTGTCAGTTTACCTCTATGAGTGGGTTGTTTGTCCGAACCGGTGGTAGTTTTGACCTTGGTAGTAAACGCCTTTTTATGGCCTAAATTGTTAAAAATATATTTGATTGGTTTTGAGTGCAGACTCATAGGAAGTTTGGGAAGGAACTTTGGGAAGCCAAAGGGATGTATAGGCATAATCAATACGTCAACTTTTGACGTACTGGCGACTACAAATCCCAAGTAATCTACAGTTCTATATTTTCCGACGTACGATGGTACCACAAGAACATTTCTCAGGTTCAGGTTTCCTCACGATGATCTCCAGTACTTGAGAGCCAGTAATAATAACCCCGCCTCACGAGCTTTAACCAATGACATTATAACTAAAAAGCTGTAGATATGTTACCTACATGATATTTTGACAAAACAAATGTCACGATAACGCACACATACGTAAAGCAATATTGTTTTTTTTTGTCATAGATGGCAAACGAACAGGTGGGTCACCTGATGTTAAGTGATCACCACCGTCCATGGACACTAACAACACCAGAGGAGTCGCAAGTGCGTTGCAACCCTTTAGGGGAAGGATTAGGGGAGGGAGAGGAGAGCGGAGGGGAGGTGGGCCACCGGCGCTCTCACTGACCGAACGAAACACAACAATGCAAGCACTGTTACTTCACGTCGGTTTTCTGCGAGAGGGTGGTACTACCCCGGACGAGCTGGCCCATTCATGCTGAAACCAGTAATAGTTTCAGCGTGGCTCTACCACCATCTTTATATCATATTGTAACGCCACACTGTCTTAGATATAATGTGGAAGTAAGGTGGCATATTCTCAATATCGGTGGTGAAAGAGAAATAGTTATATGTTGCTCAGATACGGGCAGATTGACGGGCCAAACGTCAAAAATAAGTTAGCCAAGTTTTAACAAGGCGATATCGAAGCGATTATGATGTATCTACAGCTTTGTAGTTATAAAATCCTTGGATTTAGCGTGTTTACCATCCTAGTTACACCCTCGTTTAACATCAGGTGTGATTGTATTCAAACGCTAAAACCTATAAACGGTTTAAAAAAATGATTCAGTATTCCGCATAGGTGTGAACACTCCAACGATCGGAGCAAGAATGATCCCCACTCTTTTTGCGTTACGCCTTTTATACCGTTCCACTCAGTCGGGAGTTGAAACTTAGAGATAAATGACTATTGTTATTCGTTATAGATTTTAGCATTTAACCACATTCTCATCTTATGTTCCGTCTCTCTACATATCGCTGCCAATTTCGGGATCCACTGTCTTTTCAAGAACGGTCATAATCGGTGAGAAATGTTTATTTTATTGCTTGGCTGGCGCTGGCTTTGGCTTGGCACATTTTGAATATTGGGCAGTTAAAGCGGCATACAACACCATAATACCAGCACGTTACCCATTTTATATAACACATGCACTTCCACGAACGAATAACTTATATATATTGGTATAAACTTGTATAATTCGTTACTATTATCATTTGAAGATATTGATATAGAGACAATACTATTGTTGTTTAAAGATACTATGTTATTATACATTTTACTAGAGATTTATCCTGCCATGAAAATAAATCTTGTAAATAGATTCTAACGCCTCCTACCGGGTCTAATTGTAAATTCAAACTATCTAGGAACCCACGCAAAAAATTCCCCAAAATCGGTTAAATCGTTTAAGAGGAATTCAATTACACGTGCAAAAAATAAATATAAAGAGATTAAGTAATAAGTGGGTTATGACCAAAAGGAAGACACTAAAGTCTGGTGCACATAATTTACTTTTATCTGAATCGCAACCCTAGAAAGTTGAAATTATCACAAAGTGTACCAACTACAATATTCTAACAAGATGTCTTCTCTGTTAAAACTTCCTACAGAGTTTTTGTGATATCATGGAACTCATACTTCATGACATCATTGGTTATTCGCTTAATTTGTGTACAATAACTAAGCTATATAACACTATGAGGACAAATAAGGCATCTTAGTGAATAAAAAATAAGACAACTTCCCGCTAAAAAAGCTGTCAGAAAAATCGTTCACTCAATCGTCCCCAAGTGTTGCCAATTTTTATTTATGCTATTCTATATAAATAATTATGTCAAACTGACCACTTTTTAACCTGACTGCTTTCGATTTGGCTGAACATTTTTTTCCTCTAAGAATATTTCAAACATTTTTTCAGATTGTTTTTTCTTTAACAATATTGTTTTAATTAAAAACAGCTTCTTTTTTAAAAATAACTATAACTTTTCCAAAAATTATATAATTGAGACGTTTTTTACTTTTATATATAACACTATTTTCCGAAAAAAAAATTAAACATTATACATTTTCGAGAAAAATCTTTTTTTCTGGTCAATTTTGTCATAAATGGTGCCCAAAATAGCGTGGGAAGATACCATAGGTACCATACCAATATATAAAAAATTGTTACCTTTTCATTTGAAATATATATAGTATGTTTCTCGTGGAGGTTATTATGCTCTCTATTTTATTGGAACCCACCAATGGATGCCGCTAGCTTATATTTTATTATTATCATGCTGTATGTTACCTTCTTACGGCTTTGAGAGCATTTTCTCACCAATCTGCTTAAGAAAGTTCTTAAAAATTACTGACAAACGCACCGCTTACACTTAGGCCTACAAGCATGAAATTTAACGTATGATTTCCGAAGATTTCTATATAAATAAATATATAAATAAATTGAAGTGATTGTGTGCAATATAAAATTTACAGCAGTTTACTAAACTATTTAAGTATATAGGGAACATTTAACAAGAAAAAAAAAGGAGTAAAAAAAGTAAAACTCCTTTGACGATTAAGTTAAAAATAAATACATCATATGAGAATTTAAAAAGGCATTTATTGATCAAAGAGTCAAGACGATGACGATGTCAAGGACAGAGCGAAGTGGAGAAATAAAGTACGGAAGGCTGACCCCACCACCATGTGGGACAAATAGTCAGGAAGAGAGAGATTTATTGATCAAAGAGTTGCTAATAATATTTCCTGTGTTATTTAAGTTCCCTGGCATTACAGATAAAGACGCTTTGATTTAATTTGTTACCTACTTACATTGAAACCAGATGAAAGCACGGTCGCGCGCTCATATTTACATAATTAATTATATTGTATGATTTTTATTATTAATCAATTTAATTTTTTTCTCCATTTTTTTTTTATTTGTTTATAAACTATTTATTGACAAAATTAAAAATATTTAAAAACCGAATGGTACAGAATCGTGACGCAATATTGCCGTAACGGACTTCCGTTTCATTGTTGTCCAGTTACCTCGTAGTCGCGCTTAAAGAACTTTTAGTTGAAAAGTTTTTTATTTTTATCTGCCGGTTCCCGCTAATCCCCGTAACGATTGGAACAATTTTGACGGGACTTTACTAACAAATAGTTGATAAGGAATAGATGCAGCTGCTTTTACTTTAGAAAGAAAAATTAGAGTTTTGCGTAAATATAACGCATTATAAAGATGCAAAGTTGATGAAGTCGCGAGTGGCTGCTAATCCCGTATGAGAGTTAATTAGGTGATGAAACGTGGAAATATTTCTGAGATGATGGGAAATCCAATCATGAATAGTAAAATATAATGTAATTATTTGTATAAGATTTCTAACGGATTTTCTGAAAAGAAGACATTATCGTCAGCAAATCATACTTTATTATCCTAGGGTAAATATGTCATGATGTTTTGAAGAACTTTTGATGAACAACGTATAGATGCCAAACGTGGCTATTCACTCTAAAATAAATAGGAAACTTACATCTCACACTCCATGAAAACTAATGATACATGAATTGTATGGTAATAATATAACAATTAGTGGAATAAACAAGGTTTTTTTTATTTTACTTATTTAATTGAATATGGTGTTTACGATCGCACTATCCTCTACAGGCGATGCGTGAGAATGTGTCCGGCGGGTACAGGGTCCCGAACCAGCGTTGGTCCGGCTATTACTTCAGCAACACGTCGCCGTCGCCTCTCAAGCTCGACAACACCGATATAATGACCACGGTGAGACGCATCCCACCGCTGGGACATCATTATCTATACTAATCTATATATATA
>MU158829.1:0-15466 GCA_015888305.1 Antheraea pernyi | reverse complement strand
TATATTATATACTATATATACTATATATAATAATATTCTAAAGAGGTAAAGTTTATGAGTTTGTGACGTTGTAGGGGGTAATCTCAGGAACTATTGGTGCGATTTGAAAAATGATTTCAGTGTTATATAACACATTTATCGAGGAAGGCTATATATCGTTACGCTAAGACCAATAGGAGCGGAACACCAATGAAGAATGTTTCAAAATCGGGTTTTTGAAGTGAAACTTCTTTAGGCACATAAGGGTAAAAATTTTACGGATGTAACGTCACGCAGGTATGCAACGGAAGTGACGTCATTTGCAGTAAACACAGATTTTTCATCTATTTTTCAAGTCTCGGAAATCTAAAGTTTTAGATTTGTATAAATATAAACAAGACTTATAAATTAGTTCGCCAAAGAAGTTTCACTTCTGCAATGTGTACTTTGTACGCACGCACTTTTTTTCTTCTTGAGACCTTCAGTTGCGTGTTAGCGTTAGCCCAAAGTAAGTAATCCACGCGGACGAAGTCGCGGGCAGAGGATAGTAATATTATAAAGAGGCAAAGTTTGTTAGTTTGTTACGTTGTAGGGGGCAATATCGGGATCTACTAAACCGATTTACCAATGGAAAGCCACGTTATTTGTGAGTGTCATAGGCTATATATTAACCCGAACAATTAAAAGACTTTTTTGTGGTAGTCTCTCATTCGCAATGTAAGTCTGTGAAAAAACGGTCGAACGAAAACGTTTCTTACGAACGCTGCCTTAACGATGAGAGATATATGATCGAGTTCTAGAGAAAAGTTGTTAAGCTTGATAATGCCTACAAAAAAGTCATCGACAGCATATGTCTAACATATATATTGTAGTCGCAAAAAGTAGTTTTTTATAAATGTTTACCACCCAACGAAGTGGGCACGGGCCAACTAGTGATATTAATAAAATTAATGTATTTATTCTTCCCTGAACGCTGATATGATCAATTCTAGACTAATGATATATTATAACTAAATTCTGTAGATTCGTTGAACATGATATTTTGAGTAAAACAAATGCCACGATAACGCACGCATATCTAAAGTAATATCGTAACGCAGTCTCAGATAAAATGTGGCAGTAAGGTGGCATATTCTCAATATCGGTGGTGAAAGAGAAATAGTTATATGTTGCTTAGATACGGGCGGATTGACGGGGCAGTATTCAAGTTTTAACAAGGTGCTGTCAAAGCGCTAAAGACGTATCTACAACTTTGTAGTTATAATATCTTTGGATTTAGCGTGTTTACCATTCTAGATTACACCTTCATTTAACATCAGGTGTGATTGTATTCAAACGCTAAAACCTATAAACGGTTTAAAAAAATCATTCAGATTTTTAGTCATACTAACATTGTTTTAGGCAGATGTAAAAAATTTCAAAATATTATTTGGACTACTTTTTTTTACATACAACCTCTTTTGGTAACTATTTTATAAAAGTAATAGCTAGATTTAGATTTCTTATCTGTTAAATTTTAAATTTAATTTATAAATAGTGGGAAAACGGATAAGAACATCTCTCTTCTCTTGTTCTCATACGATTTTCCTCATTATTTTTTGTTTAATAGCTACTAGTGAACTTTAGTTTTGGAAATTTGGATAAAGATTATTTTTTTGTATAGTCGAAGTTCGACCATTGGACGAGTGCTCGTTTAATTTATATTGTAATAATTACTATAAGTAATTTTATAAGTTTTAATAACATTAATGTCGCCTGTCTTATACAAAATAATGTAGAAGAATTCATAGGTCAATATTTTAAAAACTCGTCAGAAAAAAATTGTATGAGTCTTAAAATAAATTAATGGAAAATTGAGATGGTGATTGGTCTTCATTGACAGCCGGAGAAAGGCTGGAACAGAGTCGATCTCGCACGTCCGAATATAGCAGAGCTTCCCTGCTCCCCCACACAAGGTGCAGCGGGACAGCTAACCGGAAAGCCCTGCAGGTACCGCCAGCTCTACGAACTGCTGCAGAACATCGGCCTCGGGAAATATACAGGTAAGGAACCACACGATAAAGTGCAGTCACTTTGTCTCAAAATCAACCTTATTGCCACCCCTAGAAACTATAAAAAATGTTGCCACTTAACGAAATTATGCATACTAGTGGGCGCCCAGTGGTCGACATTCGACCATAGTTCATTGAATTTTTAAAGTTGAATGTAGAATGACAAAGGGTAATTGGAACGTAAGAATCAAATAATCCAAACAGTCGAGCATAGCAACCTCCTTCACAACCTTTTTTGAAATCCTTTATTGACAGATGCCAAAATGTCTTTTTTATTTACATGTGTGTATATGTTGTGTAAAATTGAAGCAGTAGTGTGAGTAATGCATATTTTAATTAATTTAATGTACTTCTAATGCATTTTATATAAAATACATAGCTTTCTGCACTTCTCCTCCATATAAACTTTAACTATGCCACATTTTACGTCCATCCGTTCGACCAATTCCGTTAAAAAGGGATACAAAGTTTAGGCTTCACGTATTAATATATATGATGATAATAGATAAAGTTTTATATGCAATTTTGTTCTAACAAAAAGTTACTTTGTCCAAATGTTGATTTCAACGTTATTGACATTCCTGGGACCTATAAAAAATGTTGCCTCGAACGAAATTTTGCATATAATGTTTCAGTACACAATTTTTTTTCAATAAAAGTCAAAATATTTATAGTCTACATTCGTATAAATCAATGATTCCCAAACTATTTTAGGCAAGACCGCCATTTCCAAAGTAATCTGATAACTCGAGACCCCCGTTGCCAAATTACTTTTATTTTTAACGTTTTTAGTCCAGTGAAATTGTAAAGGCCCATCAGGCCAATAACGTATAATCAGAAAAAAAAGCAACTAAAAAGTGCCTGGATGATTTTTTGTGTTTTAAAAAAATACAATAATGATCATTATGATGATAATGAATAATGATTCCTACGAAGAACTAACTAACTAACAGGTTAAACTTGATTGATGGCGATACAGGCTGTGGTGTGTGTGTGAGACGTGGCGACGCGATGCCATGCGCAAGCGACTGTGCGCAGTCTCTCTTGCCACACTGAGCTCGCATACCTACGAGTAGTATAAACTATTATTGGTTTCAGCATGAATGGGTCGGCTCGTCCGGGGTACTACCACCCGACCTATAGAAAACCGACGTGAAGTAACAGTGCTTGCATTGTTGCGTTCCGTTCGGTCAGTGATAGCGCCGGAGGACCACCTCCCTTCCCCTCTCCTCTCCCTCCCCCCTCACTCCCTTTCCCCGAAACACAGGCTGGCAACGCACTTTCGACTCCTCCGGTGTTGTTAGTGTCTATGGACGGTTGTGATCACTTAATATCAGGTGACCCACAAGCTCGTTTGCCAGTTATGACATAAAAAAAAAATGCATACAGTGTTGTATTCTACGTTACACATGTGTTTCACATCTGCCAGGCGTCCCGTGACGGCTCAATTTTTTTTCTAAATCTCACCGTCGTTGTTGTTGATGTTTATAGATTTATTCAAGAAGCATGAGGTGGATATGTGCACTTTTGCGTCTCTGAATGAAGCGGACCTGATCGAGCTCGGCGTGACGGCCTTTGGCGCTCGCAGGAAAATGCTGCTCACCATTGCAGGTATCTCACTCGCACTACCATCGTAACTTTAAGCCCTCGATTGATTTTTTAAGTCCCAAATCTCAAAATGGCCGACCATGTTTTAACATATTCCGTGCCACGTGTAACACCAGTGGTGTGGTGTGTATGCGGGAGTGTATATAACCTCCATACTGAACGTATGGAGAAGTCAAACTTATTTCTTTTTTTTAATCATATGAGAGTTATATTTTATTTAGCATTTATTTTATATAAAAGTATATAATACTTAGATAATTATATGATACTTAAAAATTACGTCATTTGCATTGAAAAAAAGTTAAAAAATGTACAGATTACAAAGAGAGACGGAAACATGACGCTTTTGGCTTACACTGGGAAAACATACAAATATAAACAATGTAAATCGTCATATCATATTATATACCATAGTAGAAAGAAAATGAAGGAGAACTAGGAAATTAGTAGGTATTTGAAAAAAAGCCCTTTCCTGTGGAAATGGTAACTAAAATGAAATATATTCTAACTGATTATTATCGTTAATTGTAATATTTAATTTATCAGATCTGAGAAAACAAGCGGACGCCCATAAGGTCTCTCCTGTGCCGGGCACCGAGAGGAAACTGATCAACTCCCCGCCGCAGTACAATACGGCTGCGCTTGCGCAGGATAACTGGTAAAAACCGTATACGCTCATGAAAAGGTGTAGCATTACGAAAACGAAGAAAAAAAATACAAATAATAACATGTTTAAGGTTAAAAATTTTAATATCCTAAAATAGATAGCAATTCGTTCTATACCTTTTCATTTCAATGAACAAATAATCGAAGACTGATCATTATAATTACAAAGACTGATGAATACACTTTAGTAAGGAATAGATTATAAAAAAAAGTACTCTCTTAATTAAATATAAGTGTATGATACATATAACCCCTTTACCTGAAGGTATTATGAACAAATTAAGTCATTCGATTTAATTATCCACACCTGAAAAGTGTGCAGGAGACTTACAACAACGGTTTAGGATTCAAAACCGGAGCTTTAATGTAAAGGGGATACTGTTTTGATGTGAAACATAGGAATTTATAACTGAGATTTATGAAGGATATTGAATTTTGAAATAATGATGGGCCTGAAATGAGATTATAACGTCTTTCAGTATTGATTTTATGGAATTTTATCAAATAAATTATATATGTAGGTTATAAGTTGTTTTTTTTTTTAATTTTTATGATAGCTGAAAGCGTAGCGACGATTAGATCTCTGCCATAGACAATTGTTGAAGTAAACCAAATTATTTTATGCATTTGTTTTTTAATCGTTTATTAGAAAAAGCATGTTAATTTTTTTTTTGTTTTATTTTAACTTAGATTTTAACTGTGTTTTACCGACTAAGATATATATTTTGATTATCATGAATATTGGGTTTTAAATATTTGATTATAGTGCGTGTATGTTTAAAAAAAAAGTTTTTAATCATGCCGAAACATGCAACCCTTTTAATATCATATTTGGGTAAAATATGATTTTAAAGGAGGGCAACTCTTACGCATAGCGAAAAGTTGAAAAAATGCATTTATTTCTTTGTTCTGGGTTTTGTCATTACATTTTCCATGGATTTAAAATCTTGTGTTGGCAATCACACCTAATGCAATTTTTCAACTGTATAGAGTTGGCAATTGACTATATTATCTAGATATGATAAAATCAATATGTCAAGAGTTTAATGACAGTTATTGACTTGATATTTCTTCGACATTTCTCCCATCAACCATCATTAATATATTTAAGTAAATGTCAAGATAAGCTTCATTGAACCTTAGAAAGTTTTAATCAAATAACATTGGATTATATTTATCACTGGAATCAATAATTATATACTGTGATTATGAATTATTAGTTTTTAAAATGCATCTTTGATTTTTTAACCTTTATAACATTAACTAATTTTGTATTCTGTGTTTGTGTTAATGTAAGTGAGTATTTTATAGGAATTATGATTTATGTGTTTTAACCTTGGTGTAGTTTTGATACATACTTTTTTGAGAACTTTTTGTAATAGAAACCTGCAAGAAATTTCGGGCTTAACCAAAAACATATGTATCAAACATTCACCTCCGGGTCATATTGTAAGGAAATAATTCCTGAGTTTTAATCATGAACTTGTGATTTAATTTTAAACTTTTGATTATGTTATGCTGTAGACGTAGTTTTGTTTTACATTAAGAAATTATACTGAAAAATGTTTGCTAGAAGTTTTTGCACAATTGTTGTCACTTTTGCCTGTCAAATTAAAGTTTTCCTATGCACGAGGCGTTTTATTTAAATTATCCTTTAATATAGGGTTTTATTAATTTAGAAGCTTGTAAAATAGAGATTTTGGCCAAAAGTATAAGTATCTTATAGTTTGATAAACTAGTACTTTTCTGATGACAAAAATAAGTCTAGAAGTAATAAAAGTTCGTTTAAACAGAAACCAACGCATATTTTAGGTATGTTTCGCTCGACATTGACTTTTCAATAAATGAGCGACGTACACGCTTTCATAGGGTTTAAAGTAGTGAAAGTTCATACATCATTTATTCCATCCATTAATCTACGTTTAATCATTTAAATACGTAGATTACGTTTCCTAAATTACGTATTAAATACATAACATATTACGTATTAAAAACGATATACTATGATTACTGGATAAAATGGGAACAATATGGTACTGTTCTGGCCCAATATAATCACGAGTATCAATTTCATAAACGAGATCCATACATCAAAACATATGTAAAGTATTGATTGTAATCTTTATCTTTATTCCTAGAGTTCAACAATTAATGCGAACTGCTATTTTACTAGGGTAATGATTGGTCCATCATATTTCTCTAATAGGATAATGTAATAAATCGCACTTATTTATCGGTACAATGTGTTTGTTAGGTCATTATAATTATAGCAACAATTATTGTACGCGAAATAAAATATTGCATCTCACATTCAGTGCTAAGTAAAAATCGAAATAATTGTCATCTTTAGCCTGAATAGCTACATTTTAGAATTTTTATATTTTAATTGTTTAACATTTTATCGCTGGCAACATTGCAGATGTTTGACATTGAAAGCTTAAAAGACTTTTATTCAGTGTCCTTTATAAATTATTGACATTGAAAGGTCTCGTGCGTTTGATTCCGTTTGTTATTATTGCGTAATTTTTTTAACTATATTATAACGATGGGTAGCGCAAATGCGAAAGCTGTTGAAGTGAAAGCACCAGAATCGCCGGTACCGGCTAATACTGAAAAACCGAAATTGAAGCCGTGTTGCGCTTGCCCAGAGACTAAAAAAGTACGCGACGCATGGTAAGGTTATTTTTTTACTACTTCTGTATTACAGTGATATTACGCAATCATAATGATAAAATTAATTAAAATATGAAATTATTTTTTATTTTTTTCTTTCATATCTGCAATCAGCCCTATAGCTTTTATCAGATTTGTTGTCGAAGTTATTGTTTTTGTGAGTACACATCCAGTGATGTGTCGTCAATTATTTCGTACACTACATAGAGTGGTCAGGTGGTCAGATTGTAGCTAGTCGCATCCTTTTAAGTCGTGATAGAATATCATTTGTAATTGTCAATTTTGTGGCCAGCTGATTTCTGTGGTGTTCCAATCTATTTTTATAGGCTGAACAGAATCGTCTTATTTCCTCTTTAACAGTGGCAATTTCGAGGTATTCATGTACTTCTGTATTCCGTGTGTACCATGGTGCATTGCATATTGTCTTCAATACTTTATTTTGGTACCGTTAAAGTATTTCTATATTAGAGTGACTTGCAGATCCCCAGAGTTGTATACCATATGTCCAGATCGGTTTTATGATACATTTGTACACTAGTAGCTTATTTTCTAAACTTAGTGTTGACTGTCTACCTAGTAACCAGTACATATCTCTAAGCTTTTTTTATTATGAATGATATTATTCCTAGTATTTGAATAACTATATACTTATGATGAGAAATTTTTTGGTGTAGTAGGTACCGTCCTTATGTGATAATATTTAATTGAAAATATTTATTGTTATTTCCAGTATCATTGAAAATGGAGAAGAAAATTGTGGTCCACAGATAGAAGAACACAAAGCATGTATGAGGAAGATGGGTTTTAACATCTAAGCTTTTAATTTAGGCTCGAGCCAAACAAAACTCATGTATAATTGAAAACTTTTGATTAACTTCTATAATAAGATATAGTATTTTAAAATTTAGTTGGTTTCCAATTGAATTAGCTATAATAAATATTACTTTTAGTGCAAAATTATTTCAAAAATAATTATGAGCTCATGTTTTCATATTATCAAATTACATTGTAATTATTATCTATTGTCGTGAATAAAACCTGTTTTATGTCTGTTACAAAAACAATAGGTGCATTTATATGCATGCAATTTGAATAAAATTGGTATTAGTAAAAGGCAATGGTTCATTAAATATTTATTTTTAGGATGATCACTTGTAAATTTTGAAATTACTGCATTTGGTTGGATTCATTTATAATCATTATTTATTTCAGTATATATGACTATTAATTTTAAATTACTTGAATAATGTTACTAATTTCATAAATTAATAAAGTGATTCATGGTATTTTATTGGAATCATTTCCCAAATAAAATTAAATATACTAAAAACCATATCTTAATTTATTATTTGGTAATATATGTCTCGTAGAATGAATATTTCATCGTTTTTAGTTGTAAAAAAATCTTTTAATAATATGTAATATTTAGCAAATATTAATTTATTTTAGGTTATGTTATGATATTGTCAGGTTCACCAAAGAAGTAACTTTACAGATCTTTGACTTATTTATTCAATTAACAGTGAAGCTCTAGTTCATATAACTTATGTATTATATATGACTATTCTTTTAGCAGATATATCACATGTGATCATATTGACTAAAGAGTTATTAACCCTCTAATGTTCTTAAAATCAACTTTAGTGTGAGCATTAAAATATCACCTTCTTATGTACAATTGGTAATATTGATCAAAATTGACTTAACAGTGCTGAAACTACTTTTTAAAATGACATTCTGTGATACACAAAGGTTGATTAAGTATTTCAAGTACCAGTACTATTTAAAAATGCATAACTTTTGTGAATAGTTTGAACTCTTATTGCATACTATTTAATATCTACTGTGAGATCTGTGTTTTTCTTTATATTCTATGGTTAAATGCTTTTAATGCCATGTAGTTGTAAATAAATGTTTATGTATATTATGTATCTGTGTGTTTGATTGAAAAATAAGTTCCTGGTTTTTTTATAATCTATAATATTAGTACACCCCTCATTGTTATTTTTGCACAATCTGAACAATGCTGTAAGTTCAGGTTTATGCATAATATAATCAAGAGTTTAATATAAAACAGACTTAAGTTTAGGGATCTCAAATAGGCACCACTTATTATCCTGAAGTTGTCACAATGTTATATCTTTATATGTATAATTTTCTTTCCGTTTGTATGTGACTGAATTCCTCCTAAACTGCTGGACAGATTTTGATTCATCAAAATCAAATCAATATTTTTTATGTTCAGGTGGATTTAAGAATGGATTCCATTCGCAATTGGACACGAAAGGTGGTAGGTTTTTTTCATTATTAAGGCAGGATAATGTTCGCCTGGCCCGCTAGTATACAATACTCATATAATAATACACATGACAAAATTTGTGTTCTGTGCATCTCTATTCAGAGCAGTCAAAAAATTTAGCAAGGGCTATAGTATTACATAAGCCCTATTATCTAAAAGGAAATACACATATGATTTGTGATCTTTTCGTATTTAATAGTTATAATTATGTGGCCTAAATAATACCATAAAGAAGGTACATATTTTTTCGAGTATTTTGTAATATTTATCATAGTAAAATTGTCAACTTTTCAGTTTCATAGTATCATAAATTCATGTCTTTGAATACTAATTCGTCTGATAAAATCAGTGTTCAATTCTGATTTCGATTCATTGCTGAATTAGATTTTAATTTTCTTGAGTATAGACTATACCTATGTATTACAAAAATAAAAATATATCGTTTTTTTTAGAAAGTATCAAACAAATATGCGACCGCATTCCTACATTTAATTATAACCAACCTTAAGAGAACTGTTGTTCTTATTAAGTCAGTCATGTTACCAATATGTTTTTTATCATCAGGTTACCAAGATAGAACAGCCCATGTGTTACCTAGCAGGAGCATCGAATCTTACATAGACTATCCCAGTTTCAAGCATAGGCGTCCTCACTCTTATCTATACTAATATTATAAAGTTGAATAGTTTGTTTGGTTGAACACGCTAATCTCAGGAACTACTGGACTGATTCGAAAAATTATTCCAGTGTTAGATAGGTAATTTATCGACGAAGGCTTATAGGCTATATATCATCACGCTAAAACCAATTGGAGCGGAGCACCAATAAAGAATGTTTCAAAATCGGGGTTCTTTTCCTTTTGAAAGCTTTCGATGCGTGTTAGTGTTAGCTTAAAGTAACTATTGCACGCGGACGATGTCGCTAGAACAGCTATTAGCCTAATAAAATATTTGTATTTTATTTTAAAAACATTTTTTTACAAGAATGATGAACAGAAAGGAGACCCGTAGTCCAGCAAAATATTGCCACCTTCGTAAGCAATTACAGCCTAATTAGTTCAGTTAGAAATCCGCTTGTAGCTTAGCGCTGTATATTAGGCCTACTATTGTTATTTTTTTAATAGAAAAGGTCAGGCAGCTATACATTATACTACAAATAAGTATATGCATTCGTGAGCAAAACTAACACAAACGAATGATTAATTTTACACCGCATTTTTGAAATACCATAAACCATTATAAAACAGTAATAAACGCTATTAAGAGTTCCAATGCTGGGCTAAAGGTCTCTCCCCGAAGGAGGGTGGAATGAACATAATTATCACGCCAAACCTTACTTTTTAGTCAAAAGAGCCGTTAGTTAAGTACGTCCACACTTATTGGAGGAGGCGGTGTCTCTTATGTGACAAGATCTCACTTTAGCCTAAAAGAGACACACGCAGAACTTTTCCCAAAGTATTCCCATAATTAATTTCATACTCCGAGATAGCCAAAGTTCCTTATATGTCGACACACGTTGGTACTTATATAAGAATATTTATCAGGTTCAGGTTACCACCCGATGTTTTCCATGTTTTGTTGATACATGCCGGGTTGGAATCTGCGAACATTGAACTAATATTCCACCAGTCAAACCACTCCACTTCCGCTTCTATTATCCTCTAAAATTGTCCTGTCCTTAGTTGTGTGACTAAGTTTGTATTAAAACCTGATTGATCATAATATAAATAGTCAGTACATGCATATGTCACAACTTTTATTCAACAAAACCTAACAATAACTCATCACTATTTATTTATCTGTGTTTTATTTAATTACGAATGACATGCGATTTTATTATTATCCATTTCATTATTATATTTTGTACGATAAACTGAAAACCTAATAGTATTTGTGTTTTCTTTTATTTTTGGCAATCCATCATCTAGTAGATTTTTACTGCCATTGACATGCGAAAAAAGATAACGCGAACCGGCCGCGGCAGCGATCAACGAGCGCGGTGGTGTTAATACGTAAGTACACAAGTTTCTTGCGATCATTTCAATGTTCTAACAAGATGGTGGCCCTGTCAAAACTTTCCAAGGAATTTTGGTGGCAAGACAGAATCCATGCTCCGTCCCATCCACTTAATTTGTGAACAATAAACAAACTAAATTACGTAAAACACTACCACCACAAAATATAGAGTCAAATAACACAAGATTATGAGTAAAATATAAAATCCACGACAAGACATTCTAAGATCACGCCAAAAACTCTTATTTTAATTTATTTGACACCTGCGGTTCTTTTGTCAAAATTAAAGATTCAACTTCCGTGACATTGGAGTAAAACTAATATATCAAAAAGATTTAACATCAATTACAGCGAATAAATATATAAATATGATTGATATTGATCGCAACAAACTAAATCAAATAGACAGTACTTAGTAGTATAGAAGATATCAATGAAATTGACATAGAGTTCAAGAGAAAATTGTGTACTTATTTATAATATCGTTTCATCGTTATCTGGCAGACGAATCCCGCGGGTGGGCCTCGACGGCCGTTCACAAATTTACCCAAAAACCGCTTTGTTACGAATATTATGCGTTTCGTGAATAGTTATTGTAGACGCAACACGGACGATTTATCTGCCGCGAGTTCAGTGCAATCGGTGGATAGTTATGAGTAAGTTAACTTAAAACTTTTATAGCAATATAATAGAAACGGTCTTTCTGTCTGTTTGTTTCAGACTTCATAATATTTTTAATTACTCTCTAGAGACGAGAAAGCCGTGTTAATTTATATAAGTCTCTATTTATATTTTTTTATATTACAAATAATTCTCACTTATTTATAATTACAGCAATAATTCATTTTCAATGCAATCAAATATTGTGTTAAATGCACATAATAGTTATAATAATGTTTTTATTAAGTAATATTTTTTTTCTATCGGACTTTTTACTTACACACCTGAAACTTGCATTAGAGGTCACTAGAAAATTATTTTTATAATAAATTATTATAAATTGATTACTAATTATCAGTATGAAATAATTCATTATATATGACAACCTTTATTCAACGATACTAAACAGTGAACTCTCTAATTCGTCTTTTTGCGAACATTCATTGTAATGCATAGTTACATTATTTGTACATGTTAAAAAAATATCAACAAATAGGTACTTATCCCCTTAGATAGGAAGGTGCCGGGTTTATAATGTTGCAGAATGAGGAACCCGGGACAATGCTTAGGACTTATGATTCGAGCGTAGATTTAAGGGACCGCCCTATCTATGTACAATTAACTCTTTACGAGTAATTAGGCAAGAACCTACAAAGGTTGCCTTAGATATTCTCTCAAATAACGATCTTATGGTGGCTTTTCTGTGCATATGATATTATAACTAATAGCGTCGTTCTATAAACCAAAACCTAAACATCGCTATCAAGTGAAATCTAAAATTATGCTTGCTTTTTACTGTCATAAATAAACATCGAAATTCCATCACACTTAATAAACTTATAATACTTATAACTTATAATATTATAATACTTAAAAACTTATAATCACAAAACTTAATAAGTTTAATATCAAAAAGGTAAAGGTAAGGTATCACCTAAATTAAGTTTACAATCAGTTGTAGTAAAATATCATGAACGTAAAATTTAGCGGCTCCCGTAACTTTGTATGGTGCTCTGCTAAATTTAAAAACAAAAAGATAAATAAGATATAGATTTTTAACAAAGTATTTAATTTAGTTCGTGTTAATTTGTTTTGGCGGTGTAATACATATTATATATTAACCAATTTTGTTGCATGATTATTAATCACCTTCCATCCTATAAACTAATAGGTATAAATGCGACGCGACGCCGCACGCGTTCGCTCGAAGGGCGTAAATCACAAAATTAAATAAAGATATATTTTTTAAATATTCCAACTTATTTCCTCTATTATTAGATAAAATTGGATACCCTAAAGGAGAGTTTTTTACATAAATCACTTATAACAATAAAATAAAAGTACAAGTAAACACAATCTATGTGAGAAAAAAACAGTGAAATGAAAAAAACACCATTGAAATTTATTGTTATTGAAAAACATCAAAATCTATAAAAGAATAAAATAAATAATTATAATAGAACTGTTCGTACATAGTATTCTTTCATTTCGTGTCTACAAATAAAGTTACGTTAGCTAATCGGTTTAATAACGACTCAGACGTAGTATGATCACACTCTTCTCAGAATTAACAAAAATATTTTTTTTTTAGAAAAATTGTTGTGCATGATAATAAAACAAATATTTTGAAAATATTGAAAATATCAAACATTTACATCTAATTAAAGTTGTACGAAGAATGAAGGATAGGTGGCGTTTAAAACAAATGCATACGTCGTCACGTGTACAAATATACACGTAAACATACGTTCAAACGCTTCTATTCCAACTAACTGTATCCACGACTTCGCCCGCATGGAACTTATTGTAAAGCAATAGTGATTAATAAAACCATCTATATATTTGTAATATGACTTTCGGGATACTATAAACAACAGTCAGCCGTGCTTTGGACACCGGGACCGCCCACGCCGCGATCGCGAGTGCACGAGTCCATAGCGCGCTCCCTAAATACGACAGTTGCGAAAGTGACTTTCGTAAGTGTTGTATGATAGTGAACTCTTTGTGAAGTGAATGCCGGGTGATGTGACACCCAGGGCTGCACCGCGGCGTATCACAACCCCGAACTCTAGTGCCGTCATGGAACGTAGTCCAGGCTGCACGTACACAAAAGGCCCTTTTCAGGGCCAAACGAAGACCCCGCAATTCAAACCTGACACCGATCTCTCCCGAACAAAGACCCAGACCCCGCAAACGGACACCGTAATAGCACAAATGACGACCCCAGCTCCCGTAACTGGAACTCCCTGTAGTGAGCATCGCTCACAGCCGGCATCCCCAGATGAAGACGTCTTCGTCATCCCTCCCACTGGGACGAGCATACCGACCGCCGCGTCGAGCGCCGCACAGGCGGCCGAGATACTCATGCCGCAGGAAATATACAAAAGCGACCTCAACAAGATCGCAGAGTTGATTAAGGAAGGGGCCTTATCAATCACGATGATCCGCTGGTGCGCTCTCGCCCTGAGGGTGCGAGAAGCCGCCATCGAAGACAAACCCCTACTACCGCAGGACAAAAAAGCTCTCGAACTAGCTTCAGAGGGATACTTGATCCCGCCCGAAATCCCGAAGCAGATATTCGACATAAGTCCGCTAGGCAGAGCAGTGAGGAGGCTCCGCGAGGACGATGACAGCCCTCAAAACGTCAAGCGAACGTGCCCTAGCATTGACACAAGATCCCCTAACATACAAGAAACCCCAAAATCCACCAACAAGGCACCCACGCCCTTACCACAGAGACAACCGAGCGAGAAACACGCTCCCAGACTGCTCGTCGCGAAAACACACCGAGCGACCTTGAAATCCCCGAGTCCTAGCACACCTGTTGCATGTAAACAAACTGCAACAGGTGTGACCGTGAAATCAGCGTCGACATTGACCGTGAAAACGGTACCACGGAACCCAACAACAACACGGACGACGGCAAGCAGCGCAAACAGTGGCGCTAGTGTGCAGCAAGACCAGTGGTCCACTGCACCGTCTATCCGCCCGAAGTCCTACGCACTAGCGACATCCGCGGTAGAAAAACGCAACATAAGCGTTACTATTCGAGAGCCACCGGCCGCCGGCCAATCAGCGAGCGCCGTGACCACAAGAGCCGCGGAAAAAGGTTTAGCCCCCAGCGATTCAACCGAAAAAGGCACGGATAGAGTTGAGGAACCCCAAAAACGGGCAAAATATCCTCCTCTAGTGGTTGAATCGCTTCCGGATTGGGCTAAACACTTCAAAGCGATAGCCCGAGATCTCGGTAAAACACCGAACCTTTTGGCGCTGGGGTGAGATTCTTACCGCGAGACGATAGGGAGTACCGCATAGTACAGGCATACTTATGCGAGTTAGAGAAATCTGAAAACATCTCGTGGTTTTCGTACTCCCTACCGAGCGAAGAGAGCTTGAAAATAGCAATTCGAGGACTTCCTACCACCACGAATCCCCTAGATATACACAGAGATCTAGAAAATAAAGGTTTCCAGCCGGAAGTGGTTAGAAACATACGGGCGCGTGGTGACCGCCCG
>MU158828.1:909636-982467 GCA_015888305.1 Antheraea pernyi | reverse complement strand
AGGTCTGTTATCTACCAGTGAATACCCCGTGAAAATCGGCCCAAAGTAATGCGGACGAAGCCGCGGACAAATAAAATAGAATATGTCAACCGCTATAATTTCGGTTATCTGACAGTAAAAAGTAAAATTCCCGTTAAAATAGGTCCAGTCGTTTTGGAGATTACCCAGAACAAACAAACAAACAGACAAAATATAATAATATAAAAATATAGACAAAGTATAAAAAAAGTTTTTTTTGGTTATTTACCTATTTTCACGGGGTATTTACTGGTAGATAACAGACATTGTAAAAAGTAATTTAGGTTTTTTATTCGCCTTCGGCCGCAGTGGAATATCCGTAATGCTTGAACTGATTTTCACGGGACTTTCACTGGAAGATAACTCACCTTATAAGAAGTAACTATTTTATTTTGTTTCTCAAGACTTTGTCCGCAATATCCTACTATCTCCTAATTGATTGGACCGACTTTCACGGGGATTTTACGGGCAGATAACTAGCGGGCTCGGAAGACGTTGTCCCGCCCGGATAATGAAATGAAAACCTTGACTTAACTTGATTATACCTAAACCTTCCCCATGAATTATCATTCTATCTACTGGTGAAAACAGCATGAAAATAGTAGGTTTTGACTTTATCGCGATGAGATAAGCTGACAGAGGACTTTTTTTTAACCGACTTCGAATAAGGAGGAGGTTACTATGTTTTGTATAAAACCGAACGGTTTTATGTATTTTTTTATGTATGTTATTCGATATTTTAGTTAATTGTGAACCGATTTTAATGATTCTTTTTTTATTTGAATTGGTACACTATGTAGTGATTAACTGCTATCTATGTATTCGTCCGTGTGAAATTGATCAAAAATATATTACAACCGCGTGAGACGTGTGCTGACTCCAAGAATAAGTATACATAATTGAAAGTCATATATTTGTATGTAATATGAATTATATCATCAATTTGGCGGCCATATTGTTTTATTTACCACGTTTGCTTCTACATAACTCAGTTATTATAGCAACGTATAAGAATTACTTAAGTATATCGACAATACGGGCATATTATATCTATCTATAAAATAAAATATTTAAGATATATTGTTCTATAATGTATAGCTTATAAATTTCATTACTTTCTTATATAGTGTTAGTGAGCACTGAGTTTGGTATATAGTAGGTTGAAGTTCCAGGTATGTGGCTGATGATAAATCCCATCCCATTCGACATAATATTATTATTTATATATCGAATGTTACAGTAGATGGCGTTCGTATCGTAGTTACAAATGTTTTTGAAAAAGCGTTTCTGTAATGTACACCACCCACTCACAATTTTACATTTCTTTAATAAATTTTTAAAAAGCGCGTGCAGAGCCGCGATTAACAGCTAGTAATTAATATTTTCTTAAACTTTATATTTTCTTTCGTATTATTTATTCCCATTATTAATGTAAACGACCTACAATGTATAATAATAATATTTATAATAGATTCCATGGCGTAATTATACGTGTAATCGGTTTGATTTAATTTTAAACACAAATTGCTCGAGATGTGATAAAAAGTTTGAATCAAACATTGAAGTTGGATTCGGGATTGACTGGCGAGATTAGGTAGCATGTACACGGACATTTCTACCTACAGAGGTGCTTTTCCTCCACTACACTACACTTCGAACACTATGCTGACAGCTGATAGAGGTGAGTTAAGGAGGAAAACATGTTGTGCCAACCCTCCTTAATTGGGATAAGGGTTAGAAGTTGGTGACCTTTATGGTAGGATATAAAAGTGACTCACATCGTGGAAAATCCTTTATTTCGGTTACTTACCGATATACATAGAAAGGAATTCAAGCAATATACATCAATACAAACGACTCTTATTATGATATCAGATTATGAGAAATTGAATATCGTCATCACATCAGTATGTAAATTACCCACGGCAGAGCTATAGGCTTCTTCTTGGAGGATAGGCATAATCACCACGCCAGGCCACGATATATTGACTATTTCGAACTCGGATGATTCCAAAGTTCTATATTTTTTAATGTTTCTTAATCTTAATTATTCTTTAAGACCGCATGGTCGGGCTACAAGAACATTTTTAAGACTTTTTTTTATATCATAGTTGGCAAACGAACAGGTAGGTGACCTGATGTTAAGTAATCACCACCGTCCATAGAGACTAACAACACTAGAGGAGTCGCAAATGGCAACCCTTTGGGGAGAAGGGTTAGGGGAGGGAGAGGGAGAGGAGAGAGGAGAGGGAGGTGGGTCTCCGGCGCTCTCGCTGACCGAACGAAATGCAACAATGCAACTTCTTGCAACTGTTACTTCTCGTCGGTTTTCTATGAGAGGGTGGTACTACCCTAGGCGAGTCGATCCATTCGTGCTGAAACCAGTAATAGCTTCAGCGTGGCTTTATCACCTACAAATTAATAAAATAATTACAAATTAATAAAAAACACTACAAACCAACGCACCACCTGTTATTGGTTTGCTCGCTTCCGTTCTGGGAATTTCGACCTGAAAAATGAACTTCGCGGTCGTCCGAAGACTTTGGTGGACAATGAGGAATTAAAGGCGATTGTGGAAGCTGATGATACACAATCTACAGCTGAATTAGCAACAACATTCGACGTTAGCGTCAAAACAATATTGGTCCATTTGCGTCAAATTGGCAAGGTAATAAAGCTTGACAAATGGGTGCCCCACGAACTCAATGATCGCCAGCGCGAAGTACGCATCGAGACGTGCCTTGCACTGCTCAACAGACACACAAATGAAGGAATTTTGAACCGCATTGTTACCTGCGATGAAAAATGGATTCTGTTTGATAACCGCAAGCGCACAGCAAGTTGGTTGGATCCTGGTTCAGCACCTAAACAATGCCCTAAACGAAAACATACCCCAAGAAAAGTGATGGTCACTGTTTGGTGATTTAGCGCAATTGTGATTCATCACAGCTTCTTAACAAACAGGGTGAGTATTACTGCAGATGTGTACTATGAAGAACTGAACACAATGATGGAGAAGCTGGCACATCTCCAACCAGCATTGGTCAATCGCTTGTCTCCGCTGCTCCTGCACGACAACGCGCGACCTCATACTACACAGCAGACGGTCTCCAAGTTGCAAGAACTGGGGTTGGAAGTTCTCTGTGTTCCACTCTACTCATCAGACCTTGTGCCTACAGACTACTACTTTTTCCAGAATTTGGATAACTCCTTTGCGGGAAAAAAATTCAATACCCGAAAGGCAGTACAAAATGCCTTTGAAGAATTTGTTGCCTACCGTCTAGCTGATTTCTTTAAGAAGGGCATCAATAAACTGCCACTGTGTTGGCGAATATGCATTGATTGCATGGGTGATTACTTCGATTAATGCAAATAAAAAATACATGAAAAAAAAAATTACATTTTTTTCATACAAAACGGCAATTTCATAGATAAAGACCTAGTATTTAGATATCTGGGATCAGAAGAAAAAGGTGTATCAAATAAAAAAAAATATTCACCTATCGAAAGAAAACGAAACTTAAGCTATAATTTTCAAGTTTCGTTAAGGTAAACCGTTGAGAAAATAAAACAGCGTTACAATACAATATTATATGACATAAATTTCCATAGGAAATCTTAACAGGGAAGCCATCATTCAAATCAGTAATGACATGAAGCTCTCTCACAATTGTCCGGACTACAATCGCGTAATTTTTCCACATTCTTTTGTGTTGATATATCAGACGAGGCTGTTTCCGTGAATTCCATAACGAATTGCTACGGGGACAAAAAGCCTGTATGAATTGTATGTAATTAAAACTCGTAATTGATTGTTTTGTTTGCATTTTAATGTGTTTAATTTCACCGTCAGGAGAATCACTCGTTCATACTCAACCTGTGGACAGCGAAGCCTTTGTAAATAACCCAATCTACCAGTGGTCGGTGAAAAACAACAAGCCTCGTTCATTAATCAAATAATTTGAAATTTTGCAGATATATTTCGTTAATTTATGGATCATTCGTGTATATATCATTAAACATCATCATTCATTCTTAAAACTTATAAGAATAATACATCTTACTATAACCCTACTTTATGGTGGTAGAGCCACGCTGAAACTATTATTGGTTTCAGCATGAATGGGTCGGCTCGCCCGGGGTAGTACCACCCTCTCATAGAAAACCGACGTGAAGTAACAGTGCTTGCATTGTTGCGTTTCGTTCGGTCAGTGAGAGCGCCGGAGACCCATCTCCCCTCCCCTCTCCTCTCTCCTCTCCTTTTCCCTCCCCTAACCCTTCCCTCCGAAAGATGGCAACGCACTTACGACTCCTCTGGGGTTGTTAGTGTGCATGGATGGTGGTGATCACTTAACAGCAGGTGACCCACCTGTTCGTTTGCCACCTATGACATAAAAAAAAAAAAAAACCCAATTGTACGTATGACTCGTTTATATAATGAGATCTCATTCAAGCACATTTCATTAGACATATTTGACCATCGAGCATTCAAATTCAAAAAGACAATTAAACAAATTTTATATCCATGACCATTTCAACTGCAGCTAGTAAGTATATCATATTTAAATATTTTGAATTATGTTTGCTATCTTGTCTTTTTCCAATATCTTAATTTTAGTTTTCATGAATTAGTTCATTTTCACTTTTGTTCGTTTATTCTTATTCTATTTTTTTTTTCTCTAAGTTTAATGTTTTGCAGTATTTACTATTATATAATTTAATTATTTTTTATTATTATTAATAGTGTAAGTTAAGTTAAGTTTTTTTTTATGTTATACAGATATGCGCTTAGCCACGATCTCACCTGATGGTAAGTGATGATGAAGCTGACGATGGATCGCGCTTACCTGCTAAATGCCTGTTCACTCTACTCTTGAACACTCCCAAGTTGTATGATGACGGGAAGACAGACGCCGGGAGTGAATTCCAGACCGGGAGTTTCTATGTGATAAAGCGTATTAAGTCTTCAGTTTAGTTTAATTTTTTTTTATTATTGTTATTGTATTATCGTTCTTGAATATTGACTGTTGTTATATCCATAATAAAGAAATGAATAAATAAATAAATACAGTAGTAGAAATATTTACAATGCGAATACTATGAACTCATTAAGAAACTTTCTTTTATCCTCATTATCGACATCTTCTTCTTCTATACATACAAGAAGTATTTAAATCTAACGTGTCTGAACAATTTCGATTTTCGAGAAAATAATTGTTGCATGTATGAAATGTCTGTCCGTCTCTCTGTTTGTCTGCGTCTCTGTCTGTATGTCTATTTGTATGAACACGCATCATTGCTAAAGTACGAGGTTCACAATAAAAACTCACCAATAAAATAATAAAATATATTCCCGAGAATAACTCAGTATTTGTTTCATTAAAATCGGTTTACTCTATCAAAAGTTATTGTAATTTGAATAGCGACGCGACTTAAGTACGAGAAAAAAGGAGATAAGTAAATGGGCTTAATACATTCAGTTGATTTTATTAGTCACTGTTTTACATTAGGTTCCTCGCGGACAGAGTCACGGGCATATCTAGTTTCCTAATAATATTGTAAAATTTATGTTACATGTTGGGGAATAACACGTAAACTTAAATAACTCTCACATGAACCAATCAATTTCAAAAACCAATTTTTCGCGAAGCGTGTTACATATACAATCTTTATATTCTGACGGCATCTTAAGTTTAACTTTGTCTAACCAATGCGTTTTTTATGATCATGGTCTTGCTTTAACATTGGCCACCCTACATGTATATATGGCATTAAATTTAAAGAAAACTGTAAGGTAAGGTCGTCGTGCGGCAAGTGATGTGCTGAATAATAATATTTGAAACAGCTGATACAGATAGATTTAACTACTGTATTTTGAATTATGATACCGTGATATATATTTTTACGACAAAGCATCTAAGTTGTAAAACAATTTAATGTATCCGGTAATATTTGCGTGATGAGCACATAACGGCAGACCTCTCATCATCATCATGGGCTTTTACATCGTTAGCGGATGATTTAAATAGCACCCCTGAGGCTCTTTCGTTGGTGGCTGACGAGAACAATCCAGGAGGGGATCCCTCCGCCGTACTATCGACAAGTATGTATACTCCCAGGTGAAGGGAGTATAGAAGATTGCTCGTGACGCCTCGAAACTAGACGACATCGCGCTTTGACTGACCTTGAATTAGGCGACAGTATTGAACACCTCGGCCAGCTCCTCCCATTGACTGCTTTGGATGTTAAATGCAGGCATATCATGTTTAGCACAATACTTAAAGCGAAGCATAAGACGTTCAACATACCTCTTTGCATGTGCAACCTCTCCGAGTAGAATATGCCAACGTAGTCGTCCCTTTTTGCGAATAGTTTTTTTTTCGAACTCACTACGCTATTGGCAGTCTCACCGAATTAAGGCAAGAGCTTAAGACACTTCGTTGGTTGGTCACATGTCACATGCCATAGGTGCCAGTGTGATGGAACCTCGGAATGGGCTGTTGTTGCCTTGGACACAATTTCGCGAATATGTTTAAGCTAAACTAAGCTAGCTATTCATACATATAAGAATTCCTGCAACACACATGTGTACCGGCATGTAAGCCTCACTAATTCAAATCTGTATTTCGTGTCTGAAAACTAGGCTAATCTAAACTAATCCAGTTCGAAAATAAGGGAAAAGTAAAAACCCTTGAGCCATATCTATACTTGCGTCTATCTGTGCACGTATGTGGGAGTGATCTGTATTTAGGTGTTCAACTAGTCATTAAAAATTTTCAGTGTTACTGTATCGCGATAGCAACGTGCTCGAGAGCTCCACTCCGGGAGATCATACCTAGGCTTGAGCCGCTGCCGACAGGGGACCGCGCGGGTGTATGGGAACGAAATTTACCCCCAGACCACGCCGGCGTGATCTGTGGTTACGCGGGCGTGGGCACACGCACGCACTGTGTAGAAAGACTGACGTGTACTGACTTTGGGAATAGCAGTAATGCTAGGAAGCACACCTCTGTATTTTTATTTATATATATAAACCGATATAACGCAATAAATAAACGTTTAGATTAAAAATTATCAAAATAGACTTTTCATAAATGAAAATGTTGTCATTTAAAAAAAAATAGAATAATAATTTTATAATTCACGCGAACAGAGCCGAGGGCATAGCTAATAATGAAATAAAATGAAAAAATTACACCAAAATGTTAACCACAATATGGTGTAGCGACACCGGCTATTAAGCGAATATCGGTAATTCAAAAACCGTGTTTTGTGAATGTTAAAAATTTAATTAAACATTACGGTCACCCTTTTGTGCCTCGAATTCGCGTATTTATTAGAGCGGGCATTGAGCGGCGGTCGCTCTGTAATTGCGATGTCCGCTAACCTGTATTTAGGTGGGGGTCATGGGGGCACTGTATAAATATAAGAGACAGTACGGAAACTACCTACAAACGCTCGAAAACGGCACAATCGGTTTATAGGTTGCGATAATATTTCAATTCTCACTATTCTGTGAAAGATACATAAATAATATCCGAAAAAACAATTAAACGGCCGGAGTATCTTACTTTCGTTAAATACATGTTGAATAAGTTATATTTTAAGCTTTAGACTAACTAATAATATCAAATTTTGAACTAAATTACCGATTTTAAACCTGTAATACAAATGTTTGGCCTCACCAGACACAAACACCAGACAACAACGGGAAAACGTACTTTATTTATTACGTGTTAAGGTTGAATTCACACTAAATGTTGTTTATGTTATCTTTTCTTTAGTGAGGAAAGTAATTTATTACTTGGCTCGTTTTTTGTAAGTATTAGATAATATTTTGAACATTTGTGACTTTATTACAAGGTGTTATAGTTGTAATTAGGTTGAACTTAAAACAGTTTTAACACTTTTTCTCCTTTTCTTAGTAAACACATAGCAACACATAAGTATATATTTACGCGGGCGGTTTTTAGCTTCGATTTGTAAGTTACCCTTTATCTAGTTATTGTTGATCGAAAGTATAAGTACATATAACATTATATGCATAACATCGAGACAACTTAAGAATAAATAAATACCAATTTAAGATACCTATGATAATATTGTTATTTAGATTTGTATTCAACTTTTCACTATGTAGGTTGATTACTACTTTTGACTATGTACTTTATGTAGGTGGTAGTACCACCCTCTCATAGAAAACCGACGTGAAGTAACAGTGCTTGCATTTCGTTCGGTCAGTGAGAGCGCCGGAAGCCCACCTTCCCTCCCCTCTCCTCGTTCCTTTCCCTCTCCCTCCCTTAATCCTTTCCCCCAAAGGGTGGCAACGCACTAGCAACTCCTCTGGTGTTGTTAGTGTCCATGGACGGTGGTGATCACTTAACATCAGGTGACCCACCTGTTCGTTTGCCACCTATGACATAAAAAAATAAGGCTCCACGCGGACGGAATCGCGGGCACAGCTAGTTATAAATAAAACCCAACATTGCCAAAATCGACAAATGCACACCCATTGCACGGAAATATACATTAATAACTCACTCACTTTACATTAACAACTAGTAGGAAGAGTTAAAATTAACTGAATATAACTGAGTACAGTCAATATTCAAGTGCGTAATTCGGGCCATCATGACAGTGCTGGTAAAGGGTTAATTTAACGGTCTATGGTTCGCTACAGGGGGATACGTACGCCTCCCGAGTTGCTCTCATGTCGATATACTGACATATTTTACATTCAATTAATTGGCAAAATAAAAACACAATGATTTCTATTTGCGTCGTTCAAAATGTAGTTGTTTCATTGAAGAAGGCGTGGCGTTACTTTGTGGAAATCCATTATTAGGTATTATAGTGAACGTAACTTTGCACTTCCGCCTGGAATAGATTGGCAGCTACCACGTTTTACTGCAACAAAAACGTTTGATTTTATTTCTCCGAGTGTACCTGACAAGGTTACACTTGACACTAGTAATAATATTTTCTTTTCTTGTCCTTTAAATGACTCCGCTACTTTCCTCCATTCTTTGATAGCATTGCAGGTTCCTTTTCCTATATCTGTAGTTTCACTATTGGTTTTTAATGATTATTATATATATAAAACTTTAGCTTGTTTTATTACAAAAAATAATATTAAAATTTAGTATTTTCACATGTTAAAACGTGAAAGAATGTAAAATGTAAAAGAATGGTTAAAAAAGTTAAGAACAAAGAGGTCTGGAAAAAATTGGAGGAGGCTTTTACCCGAGAAGGGGTTCCGATCGATGGTATGGACATCAATAATAGTGTTCAAGATTAAAATCTATATAATTTTCAATATTTTTGTTATTATGTAAACGTAATTTATCTTAAAAAGCATATAAAGATCGGAAATAAATGAGCTTTATTATTATTTTCACATGTATTTAAAATTAATTTTATATAAATATTTAGGATATATTTTGTATAAGTATGTGTTTATAATATGTTTATATATATGAATATTTAAAGTTATCCAATAACAAAATCCTAATTTTTTTTATATATAAACTAAAACCACTTCCTTCGTTTTAATAATCTTATGTTAATTAAAAACATTGTGTAAAATGTTTTATAATATATATCCATTGAAACAAAACATTGACACTGGCAAATGCTTCTGCGGAGCCAGAAGAAGGAGAAGAGAGAGAGAGAGCGAAATATTAGTAACTAGAACAACAAAAAGAATTGAAAACGCGTTCTTTGGTTGACGGTTGACACTGTTGATATTTTATATATGTTGCAGATTAATGTGGAATAACCACAAGCGATTATACGTGTTTCACTCCGTCACGGGGCATCTTCAGATCGATGTTGAATCTTCCGATGCGAGCGGGCGAGTTGTCAACATCGTAAGAGTTCGTTTTAGATGGAGGCGAATTAACTTAATTAGAGTCAATTATACCTTAAGAATAATTTAAAATAGATCTGCATTCCATTGATTGGTGAGTTTATTTGCATAGTAAAGCATTTATTAGTAACAAGAATTATAATAAGTCTCTTTCGTTTAGATTTATGTTAAGTCCTTTTTCATATTAAAAAAAAACGACATGGTCTACGATAGTAAAATACGCTAGGTCTCGAGAGGGTTTGGCTCTCAGAGATTTTATCTTAAACAGAGATAAAGGCTACATTTATTTTATTTTATAGGAGGCACCCGTACAGGCGGACCATCTGATGGTAAGTGATCACCGCCCTCCATGGACACTAGCAACACCAGGGAAGACGTAAGTGCGTTGTCAGCCTGTGTTTGGGGGATGGAGGAGAGGAGAGGAAGTGGTCCTCCGGCGCTTTCACTGACCGAACGAAACGCAACAATGCAAGCACTGTTAGTTCATGTGGCTGTTCTGTGGGTTGGATGGTACTACCGCGGACCAGCCGACCAATTCATGCTGAAATCAGTAATGGCTTCAGCGCGGCTCTACTCGTGGCTCTTCTCGCGCGCCCCGTAGGGGACGTGCGGGGAAACCGCGTCAGGGAGGACCCCTCTGGCGGTAGCGTGTTCTCATCCGCTGCAACGGACGGTTCTTGTTATTCGAGGCGCGTCCTCTTGCGAGCCGCGCCTCTATAGGTATTCTTGTTCTTCTTCTTCTTGTTCTTCTTCATCAACTGTACTCGGGCTGTCTGTGCGGGGTGGGCGCCCTTGCCTGGGGCAGTACCCCAAAGGTTGGTCGCGCACCCGAGTCCATGGCGTTCTCATTTCGTCTCTGTCGATAATTATTTCCGGTGTTGTAAGCCGGCTTGTGTGAGCAGGCTGGGCGGGCAGATCTGCAGGCTGCGCATCTCCTTGTATTATTTTCCTTCTCGTTCGTCGGGACTTTATTTTTCTACCTCGGGGGGGAGGATCATTGGCGGGGGCCATCAGGCTCGCCGCCGCGGTTTCTGTAACCGTATTGTGTGCCGGTCCGGCCGTGCGTGTTTGAAGTGAGACGACACTATCCGCCGATAATCGTTGAGAGCCTCCCTGATTGGTCCGAGCATCTCAAACGGATCGCCGTGATACTAGATCACAACCCTAATGTGAGAGCCTACGGGAACGGACTGAGGTTCTTCCCAGCAGACAACCTAGAATATACAGAGATATGCGAATACCTGAAGAGCCAAGAGGAGGCGAGATGGTTCACATACTCGCCTCCGACGCACCAGTGCCTGAAGGTCGCAATACGTGGCCTACCCAGAGGGACTGACCCACAGCTACTGCAAGAAGCCCTCAGAGAGCAGGGCTTCGTTGCAGATTATGCTAGACAAATAGACGGACGCAAAGGCAGAAACGGATGTATCTTTCACGTCTGCCTCAGGAGAGCACCCGGACTTACATCCGCGATTTACGCAGTAGACATGCTGCTGATGATGCCAATCAAAATAGAGGCCTGGAGAGGGGAACGCCGGTTGGCACAGTGTTTCAGGTGCCAACAATTCCGGCACTCGTCTCAACTGTGCCACAACAATATCGCCTGCGTGCGCTGCGGGGGACCGCACTTCGCACGCGACTGCGGTCGCCCCAAGGATGCACCGGCGACCTGCGCGAACTGCGGAGGCGCCCACACCGCTAACAATAAAAAGATTTGCCCTGTTTTTAAGAGAGAGATGCGACACCGCCGCACCGGCACCGTAGCCCGGAGCACAGACTTCGGACGGACACGCACGGCCGGACCGGCACACAACACGGTCACAGAAACCGCGGTGGCGAGCCTGATGGCCCCCGCCAATGTCTTCTCTTGAGGTCTTCCGTCTCGCTCTCTCGAGTCGGCGGCTAGACCTTGCGGTGGTCTAGTGGTCACGGGTGTCGTTTGCGCATGCGCGGATGGCGCCACTGTGCGATCAGTGGTCTTGAGCTCGCGCGGTTTAGCTTTCGCGACCGCGGGTTCCGTATATTGCGACGATACGGAGGGGGGCTGCTCGCGGGCAACCCCTCGCGACGAAGCGGGCGCTGGCGAGGGTGCGATTGCCTGCGCCGCTAGTTTAGCGCGCGTCGCGGCGTCTTCTTTTTTGGCAATCTTGTATTTTTGGTGGTTCGGAATGCCGCCGCGCTTCGGCCGGCGACGAGCTCGAGACCCGCCAAAAAAGGCCCTTTTCAGGGCCAACCAGACCGACCAACGACGACCACAGCTTTGCCTACGGATCCTGCTCCCTCAACAACGAAGACCACTGCATCGACTACCGGACACCGCAACACCGTGCCCGCAACTCGCACTCAAACCTCAGAGGCGCGACAGAGGCCGTCCGGGGGAGAATCTTCTCAGGCGTATTACTCCGAGAGTGATGCGCTCACTCTCGCCGATCTAATTGGGAGCAGGATCCGTAGGCAAAGCTGTGGTCGTCGTTGGTCGGTCTGGTTGGCCCTGAAAAGGGCCTTTTTTGGCGGGTCTCGAGCTCGTCGCCGGCCGAAGCGCGGCGGCGGCAGTGGAACGCATTGTCACGCAGGACTGATCGCGGCACTCACGTAGATACGTCCTCGCGCGTTGAGACAACGGGGCGATCTCGCGGCTCTACCACCTACAAAGATTAGAGAAGAGATACTGACCCAATTTCAACTAAATTATAGAAATATAATTTAGTACTTCGATTATTTATCTTACTTAAATACTTACGCATTTTATTAGATATTCTAAAATAGAACTCTGAATTCTTGCACAAAATTTATTACGGACAAAGTAAACGTCCGAACATAATTTTTATTAAGTAACTATTATCCCATTACTGTATAACTCCAAACTTAATTTGAACTGGATTCGATGTAATTACGGACGACGGCACATTATCGGAATATCTTTTAATTAATTCCTTGTAATTGGGTATTATCGTCACGTTTACGTAATTAGTTGTAATCGATCGCTAATATGTTCCCCGGCTGACAATGTAAGCTTTCTTTATGGTGACAATGCTTTAAGTAATTGTGGAAGAGATCTATCTATACATCGATACATATAATACTAGCTGATTCGTGCAACTTCGTCTGCATCGAATCGGTTATGTAATTCTTTACGACATTACATTAGAAACCTCAAAAATAACAGTATTTCTCCACTATTTAATGGATGTTATACATACAAACCTTCCTCTTCAATCACTCTATCTATTAAAAATACCGCATCAAAATCCGTTGCGTAGTTTTAAAGATTTAAGCATACATAGGGATATAGGGACAAAGAAAGCGACATCGTTTTATACTATGTAGTGGAGAATGTAAATCTAACGTGTCTGTACTGTTTAGATTGCTGCGAAAAAAAATGTTGCAGGTGTTTTGAAATCTATACTTCTATACTAATAATAATAATATTATAAAGAGGTATAGTTTGTAAATTTGTGAGTTTGTGACGTTGTAAGGGGTAATCTCAGGAACTACTGGTCCGATTTGGAAAATTCTTTCAGTGTTATATAGCTCATTTATCAGGGAAGGTTATAGGCAATATATCATCACGCTAAGACCCATAGGAGCGGAGCAGCAATGAAGAATGTTGCAAAATCGGGGTATTTTTTTCCTTTTCCGAGCTTCCGCTGCGTTTTAGCGCAAAATAACCATTCCACGCTTACGTATTACCGCCCAACGAAGTAGGCACGGGTCGGCTAGTAAGAAATAAAATACATTTCAATCATTTTTAGATATGTCTGACTGTTTGTATGAACACGCATCACTGCTAAAATACTGTATTTAAGATAAAACCTTAGCAAGAATATCATAAAGCATATTCTCGAGTAACATTTACTCTTTGTTTCATTAAAATCGGTTCACTCTGTCAAAAGTTATTGTAATTTTAATGACGATGCACCTTAAGTACGAGACAAAAGTAGATAAATAAATGTACTTAATATATTCGGATGATTTTGTTACTCACTGTTATTTTACCTTAGGTTCCACGTGCACGGAGTCGCGGCTACAGCTAGTGTTCAATATCTTTATATATTTCATAAATTCGTTACTTTTAAGTATTACCATATTAATTGTTGGCGACGCACACGTTGAGTAGCTTATACATAGTAACATCGTAGTCTGATTTCACAAGTCATAGCAATAACATGGTAGTTTGATTCAAGAAGGCATCATAGTAACATGGAGTAGTCTGATTGCACAAGGCATCGCAATAACATCGAGTAGTTCGACTGTACAACTCATAACAGTAACATCGAGTAGTCTGCTTGTACATCTCATTGAGATAATATTGAATAATAACATCGAGAAGTCTTCATCGTCAGTAGTAGTGCTCTGTTGGCTCGGGGACGCGGTCATTATACGAGAACCACAGTGTTTTCTTGCGACCACCCCGACCTCCGCTTCAAAACCATCACCTTCATCGACTGGCTCGTGCACTATTGCACATCATAGTCGGTGCAACTTCAGGACATCACCGGCATCCGACTGTCGCCACCGAGGCGGGCTACCGGCGCTCTCGCTACCACCTTCGAAAGTTCTACGCCCGCCCACCGCCGGGGAACGACGCCTCGCCTCACGTCTCACCTCATTTCCACCTCCCCCCGCCTAACCGCGGGCCGGTGACGTACGAGGGCGAGAGGTGTCGCCATATTGACAGGCGGCGACCCCAATATTACAACTCTCGTAGTAGGAAAAATTTGAAAGAAATTCATTAGTATACTGTTACGCTATGGTCATACACCTTAACTGCTCTTTGTTTGCAGTTCGTTTGTGTATTTATAACTTTTATTTCTCTTCATATTCTCAGTTGCCTTATGGCTTTCTGATATATCAAATAAAATGGAAAGTGGAAATGTTTGGAAAGCTGTCACAATTGAATATAAGAAGAACACGCTTTAATGGAAGATTCACGGTATACCATTTTAGAGTCTTATAGTTTGCTTATAGCAGTCAGAGTAATAGAGTTTCAAAGAGTGGGGTTTTCCCACGCTTCGATGACTCATCTATTGTTTATTTGTAATAGTGTTTTTTTTAGAATGTGTGAAGAGCATACTAGAATTATTCAGATATGTATTTATATAAACCATCTATTCGATATATCAATAATTAATTTACTCATACAGTTACTTGCTTCCTAGCCCAAATTTCAATGAATATGGGTACTAAAGATGAAAATGAGACAAAATCTTTCATTTACGTTACGATCATGCAAGGAAATAAAACGCCAATTGAAAAAATTAACGTCAGTTTGCTAATATCATCAATTTCTTTTGAAGATCTCCCTATCTTTTGTAGTGCGATGTGTCTTACTAACTTACTCATTTTTATATGGTGAGTATAACTAGTTTAATTTTTAATTAATTTTTTAGCTAACTTTATTTAAATGGTTGGTAATATTATAAAATCAAGACTAAACATAACAATTAAAACGCACTTAAATTCAAACAAATTCGCAGTCATTTGAATTTTATGAAAACAAAACATAATCAATATTTTTTTTACAATCAGCCAGTATGTCATCAATAACAAAAAAGTTTACTTACCTACGCACTTTGTTTGAGTAAATACTTAGAAATTAATCAATATAAATGGTAAAATTTGTAATATCACGCATGTTGCTTAGACTTTTTTGATGTGTGTAGTAATGCTAAGTGGTAACCTTGACTAGCGACTCTCTTCAGTTTTATGTGTGTATTTTTTATATCATAGGAGGCAAATGAACATGTGGGTTACCTGATGTTAAGTGATCACCGCCGTCCAAAGACACTAACAACATCAGGGGAGTCGCAAGTGCGTTGCCAGCCTGTATTTAGGGGGAGAGGAAGTGGGGGAGGCAGGTGGTTAGGCGCCTAGGCGTTCCAACTGACCGAACGAAACTCAACAATGTAAGCACTGTTACTTGACGTCGGTGTTTTTGTGGGTCGGGTGGTACTACCACGGGCGAGCCTACCCATTCATCTTGAAAACAGTAATCAATTCAGCGTGGCTCTACCACCTACAATGTTCAGTTATACCTATGATATGAAGTTACCGAGGTATAAGAGCCTTGACATGAGTATGTAAATATTACTTATAATTTCATTTCTGGATGTACATCGCAGTGAGAGGGCTGTTTCTAAGCCCGCCTAACTAGCTGGAACCATCGAATTGACATTTTTTCACTAAGTATCTACACGCTAAGCAGTAGCTGCACTTAAACTACAAACACAAAATCACTTTAAAAATATTAGCCTTAATTTTAGATCCAAATTAAGCAGTGCCAGTGTCATGGAGGCCTAAAATCTGATTACAGATTGAAGCAATGATGGCTTAGATGGTAACGTGTTCGAACATCGCATCGATGGACGTAGGTCCGAATCCTAAGAACTGAGTAGGAACTTTGGGTGAGGGAAACATTGTGACGAAACTATAGCTTGGTGTCAGGACTTGTTCTAAGTCCGCTTGGTTGGTTACCAAGTTAAAGCTGTCGCTAAGTTGTGTTCGCGGCGCCTGCACTTTAGAAGTAGTCCCGCTTTACGTTTAGCGTATTTACAATCTTAGACCACGTCGTAACTTATCATCAGGTAAGGGAATGGTAATTTTTATTTTATTTTACAGGAGGCAAACATGTGAGTCGCCTGATGTTTAGTGAATACCACCGTATTAGACCATATACACCTGCAACACCAGGGGAGTCGCAAGTGCGTTGCCAGCCTGTGTTGGGGGAGGGGGAAGAGGAGCTTCTTTAGTTCAATTGATAAAGGTTCTTGCTATAAAATTCCACGCAAAATTTATATTTCCTGCAATAAATTCATACACAAATTAAGCATTAGTATAAGAGAGCATTATACTGACCTTTGTTGGTTTGAACATTTATTTGTAGGATCAGCTTTTTTTTTTATTGTAGCACAGCAAAATGACTGCACTGTGCCTGATGGTAAGCACAGTACAATCCAAAAACAATGGCGACCACCGAGTGACACACTGGTCGCCGCTGTCATGCCGGCCTGCGAAAGGCTGGATATGCACAGGCTGATCCCGAAACGCGACCCCCAGAAGCGAATCACTATGACCGGCTTTTTCTCCATATACATGGTGGTTACGAACCAGTCAGGCTGTAAAACCCTATCACCCCGCTTTCGCCATTGCCTCGTTCGTTATTCCGCAGGGTGCACGACGTGCAGGTGAGGCTGGCTTGGATGTCTCAAGTCTTCGATGTTATTCGACACCCCTTACACCACCTTACAGCTAATAATAGTTCTAAATCTGGGTATATTTCTTATCTATTAATGGTATATTTGTTTATAATAGCATAATCACTAGCGTGAGAACTCTCTAAAAAATATGTATTAACATCTTTAACCCTAGTCAACTAATATATATTCATTGTTACGTTATAATTAAACATTCGTTGAGCGGACTACGCAAATGAAAACTCAAATGTTATCAACATTACTTCATGTAAATAGGAACTTGTGATATGGCACGGAAGTTATATTAATTAGCAACCAAATAAAGTAAAATAAATGTTTCATTATGATTCCACACAGCGACTGTTATGTTTTATAAGTGATTAATAAAACATCGTTCATTGAAATTCTAAAGACAACTGGTTTATTTTACAAAATACCTTTACAAACTATGTTATATTTAACTACCTACATAACATCTCCCTCCTTATGAGATTTTACAATACTAGACTAATACTAGACAAATCTTTTTATAGATTTGTCTAGTATTTATGTTATTTGTCTAGTATTTAGTATTTGGTTTTATTTATATAAAACAAAGATGCTCTTTTTTACTATTATCTTCTCATTCCCTCTATGTTTATAAAGTAGTAACTATAATATGACATTATAAAAAAATAAGAAAAATAAAATAGACATATAAACATAGAAATTTTACACAAGTTGAGAGATATTACGAATTAGTAATGCCAGCGATCTGGCGTTTGTACAATTCTACCTGATCGAGTACAACGAACCGGTTGATCAGATGATGATTCTGTGGTCGTTGGTTGCTCAGTCATAAAGTCGTAGTTCTTTTTATTTGGCGATTTGAGAGTATGTTGTCTTTTTCGTCTGTATAGACCTTTTTGAGTCCGAACCCAGTAAGAACGAGGCTCTTTTGCTTTTCTCTCAACCGTCGCACGTACCCATCGATTTGCATCGCGTATATCCACCTGTTCAGCTTTGTCTATTGGTTTCAATTGTTTTATAACTCGATCATAATATTTTTTACATTCAGATTTTTCGTCTGTCGGGATTTTAACACATCAGCTTTAGAGTTAATTTTTGGTTCAAGTAATTTCTCACTAACCGGTAATCTGGTAGTTAATCTTGACATTAGAAGTTGAGCAGGTGAATATTCTTCTCCCGGAATCGGAGAGTTCCGATAGTTCAGTAATGCCAGGTAAGGATCGGTTCTATCATTCTGTGCTTTAATTAATAGATTTTTAATGGTTTGAACGTTACGTTACGTTACGTTACGTTACAATCCATTTGAGCGAAGATAATATGGTGAACTAGTTATTTGTTCAAATTCCCACTTACTAGGAAACTCTTTAAACTCTCCAGAAACAAACTGTTTAGCATTATCAGTAGTAATATATTTTGGGATCCCATGACGTGCAAAAAATGATTTTGATTTTGTGATCACGCTTACACTCCGCATATCAGTTAAAGATATTAACTTCTACATACTTCGAAAAATAATCAACTACTAACAGAAAGTACTTATTTTTTATTTGAAAGATATCTGCGGCTAAGAATTCCCAGGGCCTTACAGGCCGTTCGCGAGACATTAGTGGCTCCTTCGGTTGTGAGACTCGTCTCTCGATATTAGTCTCAAAGGCGCCTACAGCACGCTCGATATCACCCGGCTTGCCTGGCCACCACATCACATCTCGAGCTCTCCTCTTACACTTGTCAATTCCTAGGTGACCTTCATGGATCCTGTTTAACATTTCTTTTCTGAGACTTTTCGGTATAATTACCTTATCGTTGCGAAATGGCACGCTGTTGACAGAGTGTAGCTCATGTCTTATATTTAACACATGTAAGTATTGTGATGGCCCCAAACATGCATTGGTGTTTCTCATTTGCCTAGCCTTGGACAGACACAGATAGCGCATTCGACGTAGGATTAGCAGAGACTTCTATGTTGAATAGTTTGCCCAGAATATTCTGTATCGTGAACTTGATATCGCGCCTGGAAGTCATAATCTGAAATCGCTTTCGTAGCCAGGGATGACTGTAAATCACAACCTAACTAGTGTATGACCTCAAGCGCATCGCTTAATTCACTGTTTTCTCGTAATAAGAATGTAGACAAGAATGCAGGAGCCAGGCGTACACGGAACTAAATACACTCGACTTTGGTGCAGAAGGACGTCGTCGAACGGACGAACGTTTAGTTATCCATGGTTAAGTATATAGAAATAAACATTTTCGTAAACCATTGATCAACTTTAAAATAACTTATTAAAGTAATTTAAAATAGTCCTTTACTACCAATATTTTTGTAGTTATCAAGTTGCGGTTATCAATATTAAAAAGAACTGTGAACTTGCAAATATTTCTTATCATGGAGAACTCTTTAGACAACTCTATGTAATTAATAACAGCGGTAAAAAAAAGCGTGAATAATTCGCCAGAAGAATTACAACAATTACGATAGCACTGTACACTATTTATATAATTTAAACATAATACATTATTTAAACGAAGTGTAAGTTTAAACGCCTGATCGAAATGCAAGAGCAAAGTTCTGTAACAACACCTAAGAGATTAATAAATCCTGCTTCTTTATATTAATACGACAAACCGATGATCCTTTGTCTGATGGTAAGCACAGACATGTAGTTCCTGTAATATTTGGCTAATGGCTCGACTCTACATACTTATGTTACGATCAATTTAAATTTAAATTTTGGTTTGAGGCGCGAGTTTTATGGCGATTTGTGGTAGCCGACGTAACCAAGCCCATAATCGGCATAGACTTTCTCTCGTTTTATAATCTTCTTGTTGACGTACGCAAACAGAAACTAATTGACAACGTCACATCGTTGAAGGTCATGAGTATCGTCGCTAAATCAGACATTTTATCTGCGTGCCAAATTAAAACTGTTCCAGGAACATCCCGTTACCACAGTCTCCTCTCCCAGTTTCCGGAGATCACGAGACCTCGGGGTGAACCCACAGTACGAGAAGCGAAGCACAACACACTGCACCACATTCGCACCACACCTGGACCGCCTGCGTTTAGCCGTCCACGCAGGTTGGCACCGGATCGACTTCGCACCTGTTACGCCGTGAGGTCACGCTCACGCTCTCCCACGGGCTCGCGAAAAAAAGTCGATACGTCATAGTCATAATAATATTTGTTACGTGTACATTTGTCGTCAATGCAATAAGCATTGTATTTACAAGGTAAACGAACAGGTTGGTCACCTGATGTTAAGTGAGCACTTGCACTTGTTTCAATGGAGAATACAATATATTTTACACAATAAGTGTCGTGTGAATAATTTCATAGTTTCAACGTTCCAACAAGATGGTGGCTCTCTGGTTAGAACTTTCCAGAGAGTGTCGTGGCATCTCAGAATTGATGGTCCGTGGTATTATTTTCCATTCACTTCACTTATTCACAATAACCGAACTGTATTAAGTAAAACACCACCAATTTTACAAAATATAGAATCAAATAACACAAGATTATGAATAAAATATAAAATCCACTATATGACAGACCGAAATCCCGCCTTAAACTCTTTTTAATACTTTCGTACGATTTTTCAGACTTTATCTTACCTGGCAATTACAAGAAAATATATTCTTCGCAAACAATAGCAAATGTAAATATCAAATTATCGGCTTAGTTAATAACTTAAGTTAAGTTAATAGCTTAATGAAATTACTAATCATTATTTACGTTGTCAACGTAACGATATTGCAAATTTAATTTTGTGAAATGGCACATAGATTAAAGAATAAATATCTTGGATAATATGTCAACGCCGCGTCTGGCGCCACGGGCGACGGGTCAAACGATACGGGGTCACGCGAGCCTGTCAAAAGATCCCTATTTGCATACAAAGAAATAAACTAATTATTCGTTGATAGTTCGGGTTAGTAAAAAAAATGGTTAGGCTATTATTTAAAGACAGGGGAATGATCGTCGTAAAAACAGACTTCAAATATAAATAGGATTTAAATAAACAAAAAAGGTATATGAAACTTTTTTCTACATTTAGCAATTTTGTTCCGCAATTTACATTAGTTATAGTACAATTTATAATTTGAAATACGACTGTAAATTCAATTCAATACAAATAGTGTCTCGGAGTGCTTGTGGTTCAATTGGAATTCAAGCCAAAGGCGCTGCAAGACTGTCGCAAAGTTAACGAGAAACCTGGGTGTGTCGAATTATAAAGTTGTTGAGAGACCGACCGGATTAGCATGGATTATTTGATTTATTTTTCAATTACTCCTGACTCGGTATATATCGATATATGTTTGGATGCATCTTTTGAGTAATTTAAGTGGAAACTTCTTTAGCCGCGTTGAGAGATTGTTGGTAAGGGAAAAATTTATGGATTCGAGTCACTGATGACCTCGACATGCTCGTGATTTTTTATCATAGGAGGCAAACGGACATGTGGGTTAACTGATGTAAAGTGATCACCACCGTCCATAGATACTTGCAACACCAGGAGTAAGGGAAGGGGGAAAGGGAGGGGAGGTGGACCTCCGGTGCTCTCACTGACCGAACGAAACGTAACAATAATAGCTTCAGCGTGGCTCTACCACCATTAAAATTTATTCTGGTTTTCACATCTATTGACACTTTGGTAGGTAGTAGAGCCACGCTGAAGCTATTACTGGTTTCAGCACGAATGGGTCGGCTCGCCTGGGGTAGTACCACCCTCTCATAGAAAACCGACGAGAAGTAACAGTGCTTGCATTGTTGCATTTCGTTCGGTCAGTGAGAGCGCCGGAGACCCACCTCGCTCTCCTCTCTCCTCTCCCTCTCCCTCCCCTAACCCTTCTCCCCAAAGGGTGGCAACGCATTTGCGACTCCTCTGGTGTTGTTAGTCTCTATGGACGGTGGTGATCACTTAACATCAGGTGTGATTTCAATTTACAAATTATAAAATGTAAATAATTCAAACTGTAATTGATTTAAAAATTAATCAAGAATACAGTTATTCTATTGTTTTGAGCAGTTACCTTTGGGTAGATTTTCTGAGTCGCCTATTTTCATGATCAGTTTGAAATAAATTTCTTGTATGAAATATATAAATAGATGGTTGATGGATAGATAATATAACTCAATCCGTTACGTCGTTCAGTATTCATTTTACTATTATAATTTGCTAACTGCCACGATTAAATTTTTATGAAATAATTACGGTAAAAGAAGCCCATGCTAGCCCCTTTAGCGCTACACTAGCTTTCTTACCATTTTAATATGCTAATGGGAACTTGTTCTTTGATGTGACAATGTATATGTTAGTTGATATCACTATGCGTATATACTTCAACGTTTCACACATACGTTTTTTATTTACGGTATTCGTTGTTTTCTGTTGTGCTATATTTTATAGGTTTACCAATTTGGCATCAATCTCATATCTATCTATATTATAATAAAACTTTAGCAGGGTCAAATCTGTACATTAAATATTTTTTGAAAATTTTGATGGGGGTAGGCTTTGTTGTCGATATAGAAGCCAAAAATAACCCTTTTAAAATTTTTGTCTGTCTGTCTGTCTGTCTGTCTGTCTGAAAGTACTGAACCGATTTTGACGAAACTTGGCAAGTGATAACTAATGTTAACGAGATTACATTTAGGATATTTTTTTTCTCATAAAACGCAAGGGATTCTCCAGGATCTGCCTGTTTGTCTGTCCCTTTAAACACGTATTACTCTGAAAGTACTGAACCAATTTAGACGAAATTTGGCACAGTAATAACCAATATTACAAGGTTACATCTAGGATACTTTTTATCTCATAAAACACAAGGGATTCTCCAGGATAACGGACGAAAGTAAAAAAAAATGTAGTTCATGATATTCTTGACGAATTTTGGTAAATTTTCTTTGTGCTATATATAGCAGACAGATTAGCTAAAAAATTAAGCTATATTTCCATATGCTACTTCAAAAAAAAAAAAAAACAAAAAAAAACGACCACCGTGATTCGAACCGTCGGCTCCGTCGAAACATATAAAGCCCCGTACGTTACAACTGAGCTACGCCTACATGACATTTCTGTACGTAATTATCGACCACGTATGAAACATTTATGTAGACGAAACTGTCACTTATGTTGTTACATTTATTTTATTGTATAAAAAAATGTTTGCTAAACAAAGGTGACAAGATTTATTTATTTATCTATACTATAATAAAACTGTAACAAAGCCAAATCTGTACATTACAAAGTTACATTTAGGATACTTTTTGACCCATAAAACGCAAGGGGTTCTCCAGAATAACGAAAGAAAAGAAATTAGTTAATGTAACTAGACTTTTTTGCGACACCTTAGTACAAGAGCCAGCAACGTTGGCAGAACAAGAATTTGAGAAAAGCTGGTTCTTTAATATGAACATATATTATGTAAAGATACATAAATAAGAATAATTATTATTATATAGATTTTAATAAGACTTAAATAAGAATATCATTATATAGAATTGAATCATTAGTTTGATCATTATGAATAATAAATAGTATATTCTTTGACTTCATAGTTCGGCCATGAAAGGCTAGATGTCGCTGATCTACATGTCGAAACAGATTAGGAAACATATTAGAGATATATAAAGAAGGATAATTATATAAATAGGTAACCTAAAAATATTATAGGTATTATTAAAATGATTGTAAAACGGACGTTCCATTATAATTATTTCTTAGCATTGTCATCACTACATAATATAAAACAAAGTCCTCTGCCACGTCTGCCTGTCTGTTCGCGATAAACTAAAAAAACGGATTTTCATGCGCTTTTCACCAGTAGATAAAGTGATTCATGAGGAAAGTTTATGTATACAATTTGTCAGTTTTTTTTTTATTATCAGGGCGGAACAACGTCCGCCGGGTCCGCTGGTATATATGTATAATAAGAACTGTGTCCGGGGTAACTTGTGACCCACGAATGCCTTTGAAACTCAAGGGGAAGGTTTATAAAGCTATGATAAGACCAGTCATGCTGTATGCATCAGAGTGCTGGGCCACGAAAGAGACGGATGAGAGAAAATTACATGTGGCAGAGATGCGAATGTTAAGGTGGATGTGTGGTGTGACTAGAATGGATAGAATTAAGAATGAGTATATCAGAGGACGTTTGAAAATAGCACCAGTGATAGAGAAGTTGAGGAGTAATAGGTTAGCATGGTATGGGCATGTCATGAGGAGAGATGAAAACCATGTAACTAAAAAAAGTGTTGAGTACGTTTGTGGACGGATATACGAGTAGAGGAAGACCGAAAAAGGTATGGATGGACTGCGTGAAAAACGATAAAAGGTGTGAATACTGAAATGACATTTGACAGGAGAGAGTGGAAAAAGAAAACATATTGTGCCGACCCTACTTAATTGAGATAAGGGTAATGATGATGATGATATATTGTGTCTTATCACCACCAAGAAGCAATTTAAAGGTATTTTGAATATAATTATCATTCTAAATTTAATTCCCAAGAAAAATCCGTATTATTTGATAAGATTTATTGACATATAGGACATTACAGGACATTCAAACGCAAATAGGACGTAGGTATTTAAAGTGGCTTTACATAACAAAAAGGTATATATTTTGTTGTAAGTAATCGTGTTGTAGACATTTTCTGAGTTTAATATTAAAATAAAAAAAAAACAAAACCAAATAAAAAAACGTCAAGGCAGTCATAAGGACTGGCGGCAGAAGTGAAATCCCAAATAAATGGAAAAACTGTACCATTTTGAATTTTTAAATCAGTTACAGTCTGTATCGTTTAAATTCTCCGAGCAATAATTATATATATATATATTTTTATACTATTTATTTAACCAATAAATAGTAATAATACAACATGTGATGGTCTGTACAAGCTCAATACGAAATATCGATGTTACATTTACACAGGCCGCTATATTACGCGTCGCTGGTCTGTCACAACCGCAGTACGTCACGGCCATGTCGAAATTATCCTTGACGCGAACCCATAAGTATTTCTCCTACCAAAAATCATTCAACGCGGCTAATGAAGTATTCACTTCAAAAATACGAGCCATACATATAATAAGAATGTAGATCTAAAGTGTCTGTACTTTTTAGATTATCGTAAAAAACATTGTTGCAGGTACCTAGGAATATATATATATATATATATATATGTATATATATATCTAGGAATACATTACGATCATTTGTAGAAATGATTGTCTGTTTATATGAACACGCATCACTGCTAAAACATTGAGTTCACAATAAACCTTCATCACAAAAATTATAAAGCATATTCTCGAAAATAAAGTAGTTTTTTTTATGTGAAAAGGAGGCGAACGAACAGGTCGGTCAATGTTAAGTGATCACCACCGTCCATAGACACTAGAAATACCAGGGGAGTCGCAAGTGCGTAGCCAGTCTATGTTTGGAGCAGGGAAAGGAGAAAGGGAAAGGGGAAAGGAGTTGGGCCTCCGGCGCTCTCACTGACCGAACAAAACGCAACAATAACAATAAGATTCATATATGCATGAATAGTTAGCTTAGCTTAGGAGAGCTTACATAGGTCGCGAATTGCATGTATCGGGCAACAGCCAAAGCCGAGGTGTGCCGCGCACCCTTGAGCTATTGGTCAATAGCGCAGTCAGTTCGAAAAAAAAAACAAAAAACAATAAGATAAATAAAAGGCAAACACAAAGGTGGGTTACCTAATGTTAAGTGACCACCATCGTCCATAGATACCAGGGGAGTCGGAAGTGCGTTGCCAGTCTGTGTTTGGAGCGAAAGGGGAGGGTGAGAGGGGAAGGGGAGGGGAGGTGGGCCTCCGGCACTCTCACTGACCGAACGAAACGCAACAATGCAAGCACTGTTACTTCACGGCGGTGTTCTGTGAGAGGGAGGTACTACCCCGGGCGAGCCGACCCATTCGTACCGAAACAAGTAATAGCTACCAGTGTTTGTTTCAATGAAATCGGTCCACTCTACTAACAAAATTTATTGTAATTTGAATGACGGTTCGAGTTAAGTGCAAAAGAAGAGTAACCTATACTGATATTTAAAGCTGGTGGGTTTGTTTGTTTGGTTGAACGCGCTAATCTCAGGAACTACTAGTCCGATTTGAAATTCTTTCAGTGTTAGGTAGCTCATTAATTGAGGAAGGTTATAATAGGCTATATATCACCACGCTAAAACTAATAGAAGCGGAATAAAAATGAAAAATGTTTCGGAATCGAGGTTTTTTTCCTTTTGAGAGGTTCTGCTGCGTGTTAACCCAATGAAACTATTTCACGTGAACGAAGACGTGGGCAAAAGCTAATTTGACATACAACAGTATCTAACTACTATCACCTACCTTTTCCACATCACGATATAGGTAAGAACAACGTTGTCCAATTCTGCAATAACAAAATTAAAACCAGCTTATTCCCTAAACGAATAAATTATGTATAACAAACAGCCTGTATATAACAGAACACGTAAACCACAAATCATCCCCTCATGGCGGTAATCATTTTTCATCCGGTGTAATTAGATACTTTACGAAGTGCCGTTAACGGAACATTACTGCCCTCTGCCCAACACCCGTTTATTGGTCTTAACTTTTCCTTATTTTGGACCTTAAATGTTTTATAGCCTTTTTGGTTATGCTTTCCGGTTTTTATGGGCTCGAATAAGTGATATTTTCCTGGAAACCCCATATGGATTACAGTTGGTAATATCTAATTGAATCGGTATGCCATGAAATATTGTATGGTAACTGTTAACCGCGACTTTTTCTGTGTTTTGAAGTCAAACTACTTGTTTCATTATCGATCATGTTCAATACTTGATGCAGTAGCAAAACGCAGCTGACAGCAGCTGTCATGCGTCACTTACTCGTCAAGTATTGGAGCGACAACATCGTTTGTGCGTGAAAACTGTTAATTGTGGCAATCTGTGTTGGTGGATCATCGAGGTGCTGGAGCAGTCCAAGGTACGTGGTGCATTGTACTTGCTGCAGCACAAATGGAGTATTCAACATAACTACCGTATCATTTTCCAGAGTAGTTAGGCCACCACAAGGTACGGTGCGAAGGCTACACTAGGCGCAACTAGGAGGTAACTGGACGATAATGCAACGGAAGTCCGTTACCGCAATATGGCGTCACATTTTTGTACCGTCCGGTTTTTAAATATTATTGACTTTGTCAATAAATAGTTTATAAACAAATTAACCGAAAATTTTTGAATAAAAAAAATATTAAATTGAAAATTGAATAATAACAAAAATCATACAATAAAACTAATTATGTATTTATGGGCGCGCGACCGTGCTGCCATCCAGTTTCAATGTAACTAAGTAATAAATTAAATCAAAGCTTAATTATCTGTAGTGCCTTCAATCAGCTAATTCGAAACTTAAATAAACACAGGGAAAAATCATTAGCAACTCTTTGTTATAAAGTAAATAATATATACAAAAGTACGAACGTTACTCTGATAAATAACGAATTAAATTGACTATGATTAAATAGAAGTTTTGGTTGTGTTTAATTATTATCGAAGACTTACTTCAATGGCGTGTGACGGTTACACATACTCATTTTTTTATTTTATTTTAACAATATATTTGATATATTGGGAAAAACATAAGTACGATCACAACGCTTACCTCGCTTTTCCACTACAAGAAAACACAACGATAAGCGCGTAGCACTTATGAAAATCCTTAATTAAGACTTAAGTTATAATTTAGAGGGCCGTTTAATATTTTTTGGCTATAACTTCCTACTCGGTTTTCGAGTGCGCTACTTAAAAAACCCCTGTTATACAAAACGAGGTTACCGCTTTATTCTGTTCCTATGAATTCTGTTTTGTTGATTTACTACATTTTTCTAATTCCGTGAAGGGCTGTGTGGGCGGCGGTCGCAACGCTGAGTCGTCTCGAGATTGTTACGTCACAATAGCATCTAGCAGTCGGCAAATATCATTAATTTTAATCACATTCACTGTGTTATTTACTGTAATATTTTGTTTGGGTTCTGAGACGGATGAGAGAAAACTACATGTGGCAGAGATGCGAATGTTAAGGTGGATGTGTGGTGTAACTAGAATGGATAAGATTAGGAATGAATATATCAGAGGAAGTATGAAAATAGCACCAGAAACAGATAAGTTAAGGAATAAATAGGTTAGCATGGTATGGGCATGTTATGAGGAGAGATGAAGACCATGTAACTAGAAAAGCTTTGAGTATGACGGTCGATGGATATAAGAGTAGAGGAAGACCGAAAAAAGGATGGATGGATTGTGTGAAAAATGATATGTGCGTAAAAGGTGTGTTGACTGAGATGACATCTGATAGGCGAGCGTGGAAAAGGAAAACATGTTGTGCCGACCCTACTTAGGTGGGATAAGGGTAAGAAGATGATGATGAGTTTGTTTGGGTTCTGTATGTTTTGAGTGTATTATTATTGGTCATAACATGACTAGCTTGCTAATTAATGTCTGTAGTGCTACTCTTTATTTTTTTTTTTATTGTAGCACGTCAAAATTACTGCACTATGCCTGATGGTAAGCACAGTACAATTCAAAAACAATGGCGACCACCGAGTGACACACTATTCATCGCCGGTCATTATCATGCCGGCTTGCAAAAAGCTGGATATGCACAGGTTGATCCCGAAACGCGATCCGCAGAAGCGAATCGCTATTACGGGCTTTTTCGCCATATACATGGTGGTTGCGACCCAGTCAAGCTGTGAAACCTTACCACCCCGCTTTTGCCATTGCTTCGTTCGTTATTCAGCAGGGTGCACCACGTCCAGGTGAGGTTGGCTTGGGTGTCTCAAGTCTTATGATGTTATTCGATACCCCTTACACCCCAAAACTACTTATTCACAATGCCAGCCGACCGTGTTTTGTTTGCAACTATATATATACAGTAGAACCTCGATAAGTTAAAGTCCAAGGGAAACACAAAATATTTTAAGTTATAGAGGTTTTAAGTTATCAAGGGTCTATGTTAGGGATAGGTTAATATAGACGTAGGTATGTACATATGTATGTATGTACCTTTATTCCTATTTTTACTCGAATGCGTCAGAAGGATTAGTTCAATAAAATACAGAAATTTAAATAATCATATTTAACTATTCACAATGCACATTGCAGGTTTAGTCTACTTAAAAAAGTCTGTGATTTTCTTTTGTTTTAAACAATTCACAGTTTCTAAATCGATTTGATTTTCAATGACAAATAGAGAGGAGAATACATTATCTTTTATGTTGTTACATTGCTCTATAAATGATCGTAGTTGTTAAAGCTCTTTTTGCTTCGTTGTTTGATACGGTTGTAGATGGCGTTTGTGGCTCGTCGTTAAAATCATCGTCTTTATCACTTTCAATGCAGTTGTTTACTGGTTCTAATATTTCTTCCTCTGTTAACGTCCCTGCTATGCCTACTTCATCATCGCAAGTAACGAAATCTTCGAAAATAATGTTTGACCCAGACATGAACTTATTCCTTTCTTCAAATTCCATCGTTCAAAATGACTCATTGACAAACAATTTTATGTTATAGAGTTTGCGGAAACATTTCTTTAAGTTACTGAGGGCCAATACAGAGATTACTTATTTAAGTTAAAAAGGTTGCGTATTTTAAGTTGTCGAGGTTTTGGGCTCTGATGGGAAGGGAACATATTATTTTTTGAAGTTATAGAGGTTTTTAAGAGGTCTACTGTATATATATATATATCTGTCTATAAAAGTTTCATCAAAGTCGATACAGTCATTCCGGACATTAAATGCGACAAACAAAACACAGTTCTATTTTATTTATACATATAGATTTTATTACATATATGAATAAAAGTTTGAATAGATTTTTTATAAAACTAGCTGATGATCGCGACTTTGTCTACATTATTTATAATCTTTAAGTATATTTTATGTAAAGAGAAAAATATAATAAAAAAATTGAGCGCAAAAATATATTTTACTTATATAATTTATATGTAAACATTCTTATCAGTTTACTTCCCCTTATCAGTGTATACGCACCACATCGATTGCCCGATTTTACACACGTAGTACACGTACAACGCGTAGTGCTTATAACCAAAGTTACTAAGACTTTAATAAATTTTTTATTAAATTCAGATATCGTAATATTAAAAAAAAACTATTAATAAAGTAAAACTTAAAAAAAAAATGAGTGCGTGTAACGGTCAGAAGCGATTGAAGTAAAACTTCTTTGGCGTTATAAAAGATGGCGATTATGTTAAAAATAAATACATCATATGAGAATTTAGATGGCACTACAGATATTGAAGCTTTGATTGAATTTGTTACTTATTTACAATAAAACCAGATGGCAGCACGGTCGCGCGCCCATATATATATAATTAATTCTGTTGTATGATTTTTATTATTAATCAATTTAATATTTTTTATTATTAAAAAAAATTGATTGATTTGTTTATAAACTATGTAATGACAAATTGACATTAAATATATTATAAAACCGGATGGTACAGAAACGTGACGCCATATTTCCGTAACGGACTTCTGTTGCATTGTCGTCCAGTTGCCTTCTAGTCGCGACTAGTTTTATTTCAAAATCTATCCAGTAGTTTTTGCGTAATGCGCACGCAACGCGTCTATCATTTTATTTCTATGGCAGTGGTTATGAAGAACAAAAACTATAAAAATGACAGTAAAACACTCAGTAAAATAATTTATTGTATCCGATAACTGTATATGAATGACCTTCTTATGAACCCACGTAACAGAAAACACTAGCAATGTACACATTGGACTGATCGACAACAGTTCTGTATTATTTATTACGTATTCAATTTTAAGAGGATCACAAAGAACCATAAATAAAACAACAAAAGCAACGTGAGCGACCTCATTAATGTTTTTTGATGTTAAACCATTCAATCATTCATATTTGGAAACTGCGCAGTAATGTTGCGCAAGCGCCGACTTTGATGGCGCCTCTATGGCCAACCGCCGCCAAAGTCATTGCTAAGTCTCGACGTTGGGATATTATGGATTTTCTTTACAAGTTGCCTGCCCCGGCTTCGCACCTATGTACTAATGAAGAATATTTATGTTATGAAATAAAACGCCAGTCTTTCAATATTTTTAAACATGTTCTTAGTGTATTCTGTGTCACTCATTTTGAAATTTAGACCTTTTAATCAAAATTTTTCACTATTCCATTTTCCAAATATTTTCTTCCACACAAACCCTGTCCTTTTTTTTATTTACGTGGGAATATCAATTATTGATACCCACTCTCCCGGAGGAGAGAATCGGTTATGTCCGACTCACACGAACTAAAACACCATGGCCCCAACGGTCTGTCCAGCGGAAGCCGCTACGGTGGCGGGAGGAGTTAGGCAAATCGCCGCCCCCTCCCGCCGGTCCTCCGTTGACGGAGAGGGCAACTTAGAGGGTTTACCTCGCAGGCCCTCTCCGCTGCCTCCCTCTGCGAGATGACCTCCTCGCAGAAGGAGGCCATTACGCTATACCTGTTCACTGCCGAGCATGGCCGAAACAACACTCGGCAGCGACAAATCCCCACTACCCCCTACCGCCGTAGCCAGAATGCGACACTGTCCTTCCCACGCAGCACGTTCAGACAGAGTGACGGGCGATCTGGTGCAGGTACCACCCGAAATAACTTTCCTTACTGTCCGTGGTAAGAGCCATGGTAACCAATGAAGAGTCGTGGCGTGCAGTAGTCTCATTTTGTGAGAGTGTTATGTTGCAAAAGGAAGTCGCTGAGAGAGCCAGGGAGAGAGACCCCGAGGCCCCAGTTAGTCGCCCTCGCGGTGCTGGCGCCGGACGCGGAAGAAGAAGAGCATGAGGTGTGTTCCACCATATGCCTCCTTAAACAAACCTCTGCAATAGGCTGGTTAGGGGGGGGGGAGAGCATAGGTTAGGACGCCGCTAGCCCGCCTACTTGTTTTAAGTAGGCAATGCTAGGGGTCAGGTCCTACCTACGTAGGAGTAGGATAGGTTAGGTAAGGTGGGGGGCTTTGGGGACGGGAGGCACTCCGGTATTTCGGTGTGCCTCCGTATCTGCGGCGGCTGTTGGAGGCGTATTTGGTCGATAGGGAGATCGCTTACATAGATGGCGACAGTCGTATGGTCCGGCGAGTCACGCGGCGGGGAGTTCCACAGGGGTCGGCCTTGGGCCCACTCTTGTGGAACATGGGCTACGACTGGGTGCTCCGCGGCGTGCTCCCGTTCGGAGCGCGCATAATTTGTTACGCGGATGACACCCTAGTCGTAGCCCGGGGGGAAAGTTGGCAGGAGGTGGAGCGCCTGGCCACGATGGCCACAACCCTCGTGGTCAGGCGCATTCGGCGTTTGGGTCTCAGAGTGGCCCTCGAGAAGACCGAGGCCCTACTATTTCATGGGCCTCGGCGAGGGCCACCACCTGGGGCCCACATAATGGTGGAGGGTGCCCGAATCAGGGTGGGGACCCAGATGAAGTATCTGGGCCTCACCCTGGACGGGCGTTGGCGGTTTGAGCCCCACTTTCAGGGGCTCAGGGAGGGTGCCCGAATCAGGGTGGGGACCCAGATGAAGTATCTGGGCCTCACCCTGGACGGACGCTGGCGGTTTGAGCCCCACTTTGAGGGGCTCAGACCGCGAATTGTGGGGGTGGCGGCGGCACTCGGCCGACTGCTCCCCAACATAGGGGGCCCGAATGCTGGGTGCCGCCGACTATATATGGGGGTCGTACGGGCGATGGCCGTCTATGGTGCCCCGGTGTGGGCCTACGCTCTTGGTGCCGCTAATGTGAGAGCACTCCGCGCTGCGCAGCGCATAGTGGCTCTGAGGGCGATCAGGGGGTACCACACTGTGGCCTCCGCGGCGGCTTTTGCGCTCGCCGGCTCCCTGAAGGGCAAATCGCCGCCTCCTTCCTCCGGTCCTCCGTTGGCGGAGACGGCCACTCAGAGGGTCATCTTCGCGGACCCTCTCCGCCGCCTCCTTCTGCGAGATGACGTCCTCGCAGAAGGTGGCCATCGCAATCCATGCCTCTTCGCTGCCGAGCATGGCCGAAACCACACTCGGCAGCGACAAATCCAACCCTACCGCCGCAGTTAGAATGCGGCGCTGTCCCTCCCACGCAGCACACTCAGATAGAGTACATTCATGACATGCGGCGGTTGGCTCCCTACGAGCGATCTGGTGCAAGTACCACCCGAAGCAACCATGCCCGGTGAGTACCTGCACCAGTCTGAATGACAGGGAGCCCCAACGTCTTCTTATCCAATCCGGCAGGACCGGGCGGACGGCGTCAATAGTGTAACGTCCATACCGCTCGTCCGCCAGATCCCGCCTCCATCGTTCCTTCGCCTCCTCTCGGCCCTCCCTTCTCTTGGCCTCAATCTCCCTGGGAGCCGGAGGCTCCCCGATACTCTTTCTTGCCGCCGTAAATTCGTACACGGCGGCAAGAACTCCCGCCTCCAGCTCCCAGGGCAGGGAGCCGGCGAGCAGCCACGCTTGTAGGTGGTAGAGCCACGCTGAAGTTATTACTGGTTTCGGCATTAATGGGTCGGCTCGTCCGGGGTAGTACCACCGTCTCACAGAAACATCGAAGTGAAGTGGCTATGCTTGCATTATTGTGTTCGTTCGTTCAGTAAGAGCGCCGGAGGCCCACTACTCTAGGAGTTGCTAGTATTTACGGGCAGCGGTGATCACTTAACATCATGTGACACGCCTGTTCGTTTGCCTCCTATGATAAAAAAGTGTCTGAAAACGAAATAAAAAAGAATATGTAAATCTATCTAGTACTTTTTGCGTAACGTGTGCATAACGGCAGACCTCTATTATTTTATACATAATAATATATATGTACAGGTCATTGCACAGGTCCGGTAGACGACTTCCGCAGGGCGGACCGTTGGGGCGGCTATCCAAGGGGAATAGCGTAGATCGATCCCTTGCCGCCCCAACAGTACGGTCGGATGGTACACCGTGGGGTTTTAGTCCGTGCAAATCGGACATAACCCATCCTCTCCCCCGAGAGGGTGGCGTATCCATAAGGGATTACCACACGTTAATAAAAAAAACAAAGGGGGGATTTGGGGAACGGGATGGTTAGGTGTAGGTTAGCCTAGGCCAAAGGGGCCTTTCTCGCGTGGTCTGGGAGACAATCTACGCGTGCCAGGCTGTCTCTCTTTAGCGGGAGGCCCAGGATGTTCTTTCTGGGCCGGCCGTCGGGGCGACATGCGGAGTGCTTCGTCATCCCTTGTCCCCGATCATGGCGGTTGCGGGCACCCATGGGGTTTTAGTCCGTACGAGTCGGACATAACCTACTCTCTCCCCCGAGAGAGTGGTGTATCCAGTAGGATTTTCCCATGTAAAAAAAAAAAGGCCAAGGGGGCCTTTCGGGAGGCCGTGGTAGACGAGGAGTAAACCTTGTTAAAAAAATCAATGGCGGAGCGGTATTCCTCTCTGTTGCTGGCTGAACCCGGGGGAAGGGGCGGGGGCCCCGACCTCCCATTGCACAGGCTCGGCGGGCTGGGAGGCAGTCTCGCATCCGGGCTGCCTCAGCCTAGTGTGGTGTGAAAGCGCCTCCGGGGGTGTTGCGGAGCTTGCTTGACACTTCCATAGCGCGGCGTATAGGTTGCCGTGGAGTTTTTGTCGGTTAAAGTCGCCGAATGGCACCACCCTTGCGTGACTATCACAAAGGCTGGTGGTCGGTTCAGCTCAGGCCCTCCCCCGGGGGCCTGCAGTCCATGACGGATTTTCTCTCCACGTTAAAAAAAAAAAAGGTTAGCTCAGATAGGTCGCGAATTGCATGTATCAGGCAACAGCCAAAGCCGAGTTGTGCCGTGCACCCTTGAGCTAGTTGTCAAAATAAAATCGGCTGAGTGCCTTAAGCGCTCGCTTTAGTAGTCCGGTGAAGCTGTTAAGACCTTGATTGGTCAATTCGTAGTCAGTTCGAAAAAAAAAATGTGAATGCCCATCAGGCCAACAGCGTTAGTTAATTAGCGAGAAGAAAACGAAAAACTGCCATAATCCTTTAGCACATTATAAGAGTCATCAACTTTAATTGAGGCGGTCTGTGAATACCCTAGAGTTTTGAAAATTAGTATTTATTTACTTGTACTTATGGCAATAGGGACAAACCATAAAACATGTAATTAGTCCTGGAATATTTGCATAAGAGATTAGCAAATAACAGCGCAAATATAATTATTATGATCCACAGTAAGCCAACGAGATCATAAATAGGAATAAACCTTATAAAATTTGCGTAGGAGTTAAGATTCGGGTCGCTGTGACATACGGCGAGCGACTTACATAAGTGCCTGCGGTAAAGAATTTTACGTGCCTTAGTTTATGGCCTCTTGTATGTTATTAGCTGTTATAAAATTTATTGTTATTGAATAAGGCGTTGCAGAGACGTTACGTTGTTTATCTTCGCGTGTATTTTGTTTATTTCCAGTTTGTAGTAAATAGAAAACAAATGCTGTAAATTTATTGTAGATTTTGGTCTATCCCTGCTGGATAAACAGTACCTTATATATTTTTCTGTGACCTTAAGAATGTACATGCAAAGTTATATGATGATCGGTTGAGTCATTAAAGCGTGAATGTGTAAGAAACAGACAAACTCACATTTCTACTTATTAATGTGAAGCATCTATATCGGCGCGACAGCTCGACTGTTGTTGTGGCGATGCGTCGCAATGGCATATATCGCCACGCTATTTGATATTGAAATTTGAATAATGTTTATAAATACACATTCATCTTTTTCTTGAAAGGTTTCTTAATATATTATTTTTGATCACGTCATATTTATTTCTCAAACTATTTTTTGTGCAAATTACCTGTATGAAATCATTTCGATGTTCCACATCTGCGAGACGTCCCGCGACGACTTATAATGTTTTAGTAAGGTTATCAAATAATCGAAAACACAATAATATCTGCACTAAAAACGCGTGTAAAGTCTTAGGAAATAGCAGTATTTTTATAAATAGGAGAACAGAAACAGTTACGTATCTTTTTCTCCTGTATTTATATCAACCGGTTTTCTTCTTTTTTTTTTTGTTGAATGGCTATCAAAGATCTTTTGTGCTCTGAATAAAAAGTAAAAATAATTAGGTTCTTTCCACGAGTCAATGCCATTATTTATTTAGCCTAAATACTTCACGTTCCTTACGTCTATAGTGTATATTCGTACAAAAGCCAATACATTTTTTATCATTAAATAAAAACACATAAAAAATACAAGTAACAACATACACGCGTAGAAAAAAATTTGAACCCCTTATTACGGTTGAATTTGACCTCTTGTAATTGGAATTCGATCGTATGATGCCAATGCTAGTCGGTCTTCTGAAATACTTAATCGGAGAGCTGATTGGAAGTTCTCTTAATTGCCTCTTGCAAATTAAATAGCTTTATAATAATACTGATAAAATAAGAGTTCAAAGTTTGTACGATATGGGTACCAGCTTTAAATCTATATATAAATAAAAAATAATTGCCGCATGTATGTAATCCTCTTACTTTAAAACGGCTGCACCTAATTATGCTAATTATTTGTCATGTGTGTAATTGTCAGTACAAGATTTGTATAGCTGAAAATATTTGGTAAAAAAAGGAAGAAAAGTGACGGATTGATAGATTGATGTTCAATTGGTCAGTTAACCAACCATTTAATTTCTCCGTAAATGTAATACCGTAAATGATAGATTTGATCTCATTTCCTTTATTCCTATTTGGCAGCTAGTGTGAAATGTAAATAACTTCTCACAGCCGAAATTGTTCATACTGATAGTAATTTTAAAACATAACGATTTACATTGTGCGATATAATTACAAGAAACCAAAATGTGCTGTTCGTTAAAGTATAAATATGTGTTAGAGGAATGATGCTTTAAATTACACTATTTTATTGTCTCAAATATGTAATCGATTAGAAGTTGTTATTATTATTATAACTATTATTTTTATTTATATTATCTTGTAGGTGGTAGAGCCACGCTGAAGCTATGGTTACAGTATGAATGCGTCGGATTGCCCGATGTACTACCACCCTCTCACAGAAACACCGACGTGAAGTAACAGTGCTAGCATTGTTGCGTTTCGTTCGGTCAGTGAGAGCGCCAGAAGCCTCTTTCCCCTCCCCACTCGCCCGCTCCTCTTCCCACAAATACAGGCCGGCAACGTACTTTATTATTCTGCTATCAGTTATCCGTTATTAACAATAGCAATCGTAATCCGGTGTTATTAGAACGTGTGAAAAAACAAGCATTATGCAACAACAAGTAAAACCAAAAAGCAAAAGTATTTCATATTGCTCATACTCAAAGTCAAAATAGGAATAACGAATATTCATTTATATTAATTGCAATACGATAAAAATAGCATCGGGGTGTAAGGGGTGTCAAATAACAGCATAAGACTTGAGACACCCGAACCACCCTCACCTGCACGTGGTGCACCCTGCTGAATAACGAACGAGGCAATGGCGAAAGCGGGGTCGTAGGGTTTTACAGCGTGACTGGGTCGCAACCACCATGTATATGGCGAAAAAGCCCGTCATAGTGATTCGCTTCCGCGGGTCGCGTTTCGCGATCAGCCTGTGCATATCCAGCTATTCGCAGGCCGGCATGACAGTGACGACCAGCGATGGATAGTGTGTCTCTCGGTGGTCGCCGTTGTATTTGGATTGTATTGTGCTTACCATCAGGCAAAGTGCAGTCACTTTGCCGCGCTAAAATAAAAAATAAAAACAATTAACCAACAGCAGAATAATTGACAACGGACCGTTGTCAAACTATCGTAAAATAACATAACAGCGTAGTTCGTTATTGATATATAGTCGTTAGTGTTATCGATGTTATAATCAGCATATTGTATTTTGTACGCATTGTTTAACAACTAACTTTCCTATGGAAATATAATATGCTCAAATAAATTTCCAAACATTGACGAAGCCACGATTTCAACTCGCTTTAACAAGTATTTTATCATTTAACCTTTCTCGAATTGAACAAAAACTTCCAGCCAAAGTTCTCTTATCGATTCGAGTCACAAGCCAATACCGAGGTCTACAAAGATTTATATTAACTAGATCTGCTATATTTAATATAAACTATAATAATATTTTATGGGATTATCTTCATCTTATATTACATTAGTTTTTGCGCTCGACTTCGTCCGCGTACAATAGTTACTTTGGGCGAACGCTAACTATAAATCACTTAGGTCTGATCCCTCGGCATGGAGCCCTTGAGTTCGCTGCTCGCACGATACAGTGACACAAAATCTTACATCACTGCGACAAAATTACACATGTCACCTCCACACACGTGCAAGCATACACGCTTACACATGCAAGTGGAGGGGCTTTATTTTTTATCACGCTTTTATTAGCTTCACCCGTATGTATGTATGTAACCGACCCCTTTGAGCTCGATTTTGTCCTACTTTGAATGATCAGATTTAATTCGAACTTTGCACACCTGTCAAAGGGCGATAACAATGCAATAATCCGAAAAAAAAGTTAAAAAAAAAACATTAGCTTCACCTGTATGTATGTATGTAACCGACCCCTTTGAGCTCGATTTTGTCCTACTTTGAACGATCAGATTTAATTCAAACTTTGCACACCTAACAAAGGTCGATGACAGTGCAATTATCCGAAAGTTTAAAAAATTAAGTAAAAAATTAAAAATAAATAATAGTTTAAAAAAACACGCTTTCATAAAAAATCCAACTAAAAAACAGAAAATAAAACTAAATGAATTTAATAATTTAAGAAAATACTGATATCTGGAGGTGCTGATGACAGACGCATGTTAAATATCAACATTGAAAGAACTTTTGAAATCGGACCATTAGTTACTGAGATTAGGGCGTTTAAGCAAACAAACTCTTCAGCTTTATGATATTAGTATATCATAAGTATACTATAGTATATAGTATAGTATAATAGATACGAAAAACATTACCCTCTACTGGCGTAGTCTGGTAAAAATAGGGTTGCCGAATCTAGTGACAATGTAGCAACGGTTCCGAATTTGCCAGTTCTCTGGAAACTTTTGTGCTGAACTCCAATTAATTATATCGGATAATGAGTTGGCGGCCCTACGCCGTTCTACGTGACTTTCGTGGTCAAGATTTTGAAGTGTTAATGACCTGGTTAGAGTTCTGCTGGCTCGTTGATAGTTATGCTGTCTTTTTTGCACCACTCATCGGCACACACGTTTTTCAGAACACGATATTGTAACGATTCGAACGGTCTTAAATTATATTAACCTTCCGTATATTAAATATATCTATAATAAGAATCTAAATGTAACGTGTCTGTGCTTTTTCGACCTACGTGAAAAAAATTGTTACTGGTGTCCAGGAATAACTCATAGAATACAGTCCAATCATGTATGTTTGTATGAACACGCATCACTGCTAAAGTACTGGGTACACAATAAAACCTCATAGAAGAAAATCGTAAAGCATATCCTCGGAAGTAACTTAGTGTTTGTTTTATTAAAATCGGTCCACTCTATCAAAAGATATTGTAGTTTTAATGACGACGCGGCGTAAGTACGAGAGAAAAGTAGGCAAGTAAATGGACTTAATACGTTCAGATAACTTTACTGATCACTATTTTTACTTAAATTTCCAAGCAAAGTCGCGAGCACAGTATTAAATAAATATATATGTTCCGCATATTAAATGTATAGATGATTAAATGTCACGTGCTATATGCACGCCAGGTGGGGTGTGACACACCCCGAATATATTTGAAAATTAAATAAAATTACAATGTTTTATTTTATTACACTTTTTAATAGGAAATATTTATAGTAAGTAATAAAAAATCAGTGTAAGTAAAACACATATTTATTTGTAAATTATAATAAAATTATTTATTAATTTATTTTTAGGATCGTCAACATGACAATACACTAGTCATCATCTTCTTACCCTTATCCCACCTAAGTAGGGTCGGCACAACATGTTTTCCTTTTCCACGCTCGCCTATCAGATGTCATCTCAGTCAACACACCTTTTACACACATATCATTTTTCACACAATCCATCCATCCTTTTTTCGGTCTTCCTCTACTCTTATATCCATCGACCGTCATACTCAAAGCTTTTCTAGTTACATGGTCTTCATCTCTCCTCATAACATGCCCATACCATGCTAACCTATTACTCCTTAACTTGTCTGTTACTGGTGCTATTTTCAAACTTCCTCTGATATATTCATTCCTAATCTTATCCATTCTAGTTACACCACACATCCACCTTAACATTCGCATCTCTGCCACATGTAGTTTTCTCTCATCCGTCTCTCTAGTCGCCCAGCACTCAGATGCGTACAACATTACTGGTCTTATAATAGTTTTATACACCTTCCCTTTGAGTTTCAAGGGCATTCGTGGGTCACAAGCGACACCAGACACCTTTCGCCATTTCATCCACCCTGCATTTATCCTATTCCTCACGTCCTTGTCTATGCAACCATCGTTTTGGATCAGAGAACCGAGATACCGGAAATCAGAGCAGGTTGGTAAGGCTATACCATTTAAAGCTATAGGAGAAAAGCTGGATGGACCACCGAAGTCGCAAAACAAATGACAAATGACAATACACTAGTAAATATATAAAAAGTAGGATTATTGTGATACATTATGAATGTAGTCATATTTAGAGAAAACCACGGCATGCTCCAACAATAAATTAAATATTAAACTATATTACATATTTAAAAATTTAACATAATAATACAAGAACAAGGAAATAATACTAAAAGTAATTGACACTCTAAAACAATATTTTAAAATATTAGTATTATTAACTTAAAAAAAAAAACAAAAACCAAAGTTTTCTATTATCATATGCGTACATATACTCTGAAAGAAAATCATCGGATTCTTTTCTTTAACTCGTTTGGCAAAATGACTACAAAGTATTGTAAAATACAGTGCAGTCTATAAATAATGGCGAATGTTTTTTTTATATAATAGGAGGTAAACGAACAGGTGGGTCACCTGATGTGAAGTGATAACCACCGTCTATAGACACTTGCAACCAGGGGAGTCTCTGTTACCAGCCTGTGTTTGGGATAAGGGGAATGGAGGAGGGGAGGAGAGGTGGGTATAAGCACTGTTACTTCACGTCGGTGTTCTGCGAGAGGATGGTACTACCGCAGGCGAGCCGACCCATTGATACTGAAACCAGTAATAGCTTCAGCGTGTTTTTTTTTGTATGTATAGAAGACAAAGAAATTAGAATGTTGTCTTACAAACGTGAAAAGAGCTTGAAAATAAAATCAGAATGTGTCGGGCCCATATATTGGCATTTTTTATTTTAACTTCCCTCTCCCATCTCGATTGTAAGTTATAAAGCAATATAAGGGAACAAGTAATCGAATTCTTATATCCTCGAACGTTTCTTTGGATTCTTCAGTACATAAAAGTGCCATAGAATGTTCTTAAATAGTTTTAAGCACCAACAATTACGAATCTTTTCTGAATTATGAGTTGATTGTCTCTTTTTAATTGATATTATGTTCTTTACTGTTAACGCTCATATCTGACATGTGCGTTAACAGAACTACAAGAAAGTAAATTAAAAATCTGCCATTATTCAACCGAAAGAAGTATTTTAGGTATAAAAAGAAGAGATAGAGTGAAATTACAAGAAATTAAAAAGAAAACAAAATTTAAAAAGCACACACAGCCTACAGGGCACTTAAATGGCGTTGGGCGGGACACATGTTAAGGGATAGTAAAGAAAAATGGACCAAGTTAGTAACTGAATGGTATCCAAGAGATAGCAAAAGAAATAGAGGCAGACAAATCAAAAGGTGGGAAGACGAATTTAAGGAAATAGCTGGTCTGATATGGACCCGTTTGGCAAGAGACAGAAATACATGGAAATCTTTAGAGGAGGCCTTTGTCGAGGGACAAGCTATTCTACACAGACACCCAGTTGCCGATCATTCAAATGTGAATTGATTAAATTAATTAAGTTTTAGTTTTAGCAAGTAGGCAAAAAAAATTGTAAGGAAAGTAACAGCAATAAAGGCTATTTTATTTTTATTTTATTTATGTTCTTTACAAACATAATTGATTTAGACTTTGCACTTTTTACAAGATTAATAAATATAATTTGTGCGACCTTGTTGTTTTGACTTGTATTTACCTCGTTAATGTGTCTTTGTGATTTGTTTGCGCAGCCGTCGCCGCTCTCTCGCCAACCACTCGCACCCCCATTGGCTCCAGCTGCATCACGCCACTCACGAGACCGTGACGAACGTGAGCCACTGCCGTCACGTACCGCGGGATACTTGAGTCGACGTAGACATATTATAGCATTATACTAGCGGGCCCAGAAAAAAAAAACTTGACAAATTATATACCTAAACCTTCCTTATGAATCACTTGATCTATAGGTGAAAACCGCATGAAAATCTATTAAGTGGTTTTTGAGTTTATTGCGAATAGACAGACAGACAGATAGGCGTCGCAAAGGACTTTGTATTATAATATATAGTGATGTCATTATCCACGAAAAAGGTTAAAAACTTAAGCAGCCTACGAATTAACTACACACACACGACAATTTTAGCAATCATAGCTTATTCCGAACGTCAATGGACATAGGTTCGAATCCTTGCAACTGAGTCGCAGCTTTCGGTGAAGGAATACATCGTGATGTTACCATGACATGTGGTAGGGCTTTTACTAAACTCGCCTGGCTAGCTACCTCACTTAAATTTAAAATCTGTCACCAAGCATCTGTTGGTGTGTTTTACTAGCTGCACTATTTTTTATATTATACGGTGCAAACAAACAGGTGGGTCACCTGACGGTAAGTGACCACCGCCGTCCATAGCCACTAGACAAGCAGCGTTGCCAGTCTGTGTTTTGGGGAAGGAGGAGAGGAGGGCAAGGAAGATGGATGTTGGTGCCGCGTAAATAGTCAATTAGGAAACATTGTGTCAGCGAGGGTGGGAGCATTTTGTTTGTCGATCGCCCCCAGCGCTTATGTTGCCGGACCTAGTTCCCTCGCACACATCGTAGGCGAAGCTCGTCGTGCCATAAAAAAATCGCGCGCTCGTATCGCGTATCGTATCGCCATAACCTATTTTGTACCATCGTAATTCGTCGGCGCCGACCGCCTGACATCGAACCACGAACCAGCCGGTGAGTGATCACAAAATTTGCTACTACTTCTCGCTGCTATCGCATTTGATTCGCATCATAGGTGGTTTCCGATCTAAGGAATCACCACCAGTGGGCCTCCGGCGCTCTCACTAACCGAACGAAACGCAACAATGCAAGCACTGTTACTTCACGTCGGTGTGTCTGTGATTCCTACTGTAGGTTTACAATGCTTACCATTTTAAACCACGTTGACATTTAACATCACATAAGTTTGTGGCCAAACGATAAGACCTATAAAGTATTTTTTTTATATCGACACGGTACATTTCAGCTGATTCGTGTTTTAAATATTTTTTTTTCGATATTTATAATACATGTAATTAATACACAAATTAATTTGCTATAATAATAATAAAATTTCAATATATTTCATCAGGTAAGTTAATAGCGACGTTATTAATTCCGAGTCGCATTTGTATGGCTGTATGTTCATTAGGCCTGTGCCCGAATTTGATTTTTTAATAGGAACACGGCGTATAACGCTCTTGCCTCGTTTTTGGCGGAATCTTGGAATGTAATGGACTTGGTATGGTGAGGCGGATGTCCCGCCATCTAGTTTGGCAATGATAAGTTGTGTCGATACGGGGGGGCTTTTGTTTTTTGACAGAAGTGCAGTACTCCGCTACTTACTCCGCTCCTTACTCCGCTCTGAGATACTCCGCATCGTGACATTTTGTTGAAAAGGACACGACCCGCTATATAAATATTAAGTGTAATCCGCAGTGCAATTCTTTTCACCGCAGTATATCAATTAAGTGTATATCAATCGTGTGTGAACGATCTGGTGGCCATCACCCCTGTGACACTCGTGATCCGAGGACCAGGCAGCCGCATCCAGCAATTTTGGTAAGAGAAAGTGCTGTACATACCTCCCAGTATCGATCACATACTTTCAATACTCAGAGTACAAACTAAATTAGTCTGACACGCATCCCCGTGTTATGACATATTAAGTTTTTTTCAAACCGCATGGTGGATCACGGCTATTTACACGCCTGCCCCACCACCATAATCTTGTGTTATTTGACACTGTATTTTGTAACATTGGAGGTGTTTTCCGTAATATAGTTCGGTTATTGTGCATAAGTGAAGTAGATGAGAAATAATATCACGGAACATGAATTCTGACATGCCACAAAAATTCCATGGAAAGTTGTAACAAGGGAGCCACCGTCTTGTCGTTAGAGGGTTGAAATGATCACAACACACTTGTAAAATATTACTATCTACTCCGACAGTGGCAGTAATAATTTCGATTTGGATCTTGGCAAAACTAAAATAAAAAAAGGACGGTTTTCGGACGACAATTGTATGTGATAACGTCATAATAAATATTGATGAAAAATTGACGACAGAGTTCACGTGTACGTAGGTTATGTGCTGTCACTGTCTATCTTCTATTCGAACACGCTGTAACTATTACTAGTTTCTGCATGAATAGGTCGGCTCGTCCGGGGTAGTACCACCCTCTCACAGAACACCGACGTGAAGAAACTATGCTTGCATTGTTGCGTTTCGTTCGGTCAGTGAGAGCGCCGGAGGCCCACCTCCCTTCCCTACCCCTCCCCATAGACAGGCTGGCAACGCACTTGCGACTCCCCTGGTGTTGCTAGTGTCTATGGACGGTGGTGATCACTTAACATCACGTGACCCACCTGTTCGTTGGCCGCCTTTTGACATAAAAAAAAAAGAAAAAAAGACGCGTCACAAGCCGAACGCTTAGGCTGATCGCACCTCTCTATCGCTTATTCCGCGCTCTCGCTTGCACGCTCGGCTCAGGCGGAACGTGACAATTAGTCATGGTTTTTCTTGCGCGCAGCCGGCGTTCATCGATTTATAAGACGTTATCACTTTAAAAAAAACGATTGTGCATATTCTAATTGTTATACTATAATATAAAGACACAGATAAAGAAAACCGTTACGTACTGTTTATAATAGATAATACTAAGAACAATGCAAGGTCAATAATAAATAGTGCATAGGTAACGTATCTAGTAATTCAGCACGAACTCACGATTGTTCGACATTTTAACAATGGCACCACGATGTATGAAGAAGTGGATATTAGTCTAACATTTAATTACATACTAGTTGGTGCCCGCGACTTCGTTTCGTTGAGATAGTTTTCTTGTTCCGTAGACTGCGTTTTATTATTTTTAATTATAGTTTGTAATTAATTCTTACAAGCATATTTATGTGTAACTCAGATACTGCTATGAAAAGTCTATTTTTATCTGCCTGTAAAATTCTCACTTAAATTGATTCATTTTGCTATCTGTAGTGTGGTTTGGCGTGTATTGCAGTTAGTACAATTTACTTATTAAGGCAACTAGGTTATAAATAGCCAAATATTTTGGGGTGTCGAATAACATCATAAGACTTGAGACACCCAAGCCAACCTCACCTGCACGTGGTGCACCCTGCTGAATAACGAACGAGGCAATGGCGAAAGCGGGGTGGTAGGGTTCTACAGTCTGACTGGGTTGAAACCACCATGCATATGGCGAAAAAGCCCGTCATAGTGATTCACTTCTGCGGGTCGCGTTTCGGCATCAGCCTGTGCATCTCCAGCTTCTCGCAGGCTGGCATGACAGCGGCGACCGGCGATGGATAGTGTGTCTCTCGGTGGTCGCCATTGTTTTTGGATTGTCCTGGGCTTACCATCAGGCATAGTGCAGTCATTCTGGTGTACTACTATAAAAAAATTTATCAAATATATTGGAAAAGTATTTAGTGTAAACTTAAACGACATGCCATTTAGTACTTTACGTGTTAATTGAATACTTTTATGTTAATATGATTTTTTTTTAATTTATGAAAAGTTTTTTTATGTAACAACATATTTTAATTTTACTATTGACGAGATAACGTCTTATAAATCGATAAACGCCGGCTGCACGCACGAAAAAGCATGACTGCCTGTCACGTTCCGCCTGAGTCGAGCGTGCAAGCGAGATAGAAACGCACGATCGGCCTAAGGGTTCGGCTTGTGGCGCATTCGTTCGTAAACCAACTTTACAGGCAACCAATTTTTTTAATTGTAAGATTAAATCTATACTTATATGTAATGAAAAGACAGTTCTTGTAAGGCGTAATCACAACAAATCTACTAAAGGTATAGAGATATGACAATGACCATTTGGTGTAGAATTTTTTTATTTATGGGTTCTACATTTAATTTTTTTGAGTTCGATGGACGATATCTAACTTTTTTAATACCCAACTAATCAACGGGATATTACTAGTTATATCATAAATGCGAAAGTAATTCTCTTTTTTGGAGTTATACTTCTTTGGGCGCGTTAGAGACAAATTATGAGAGCATTTTTTACGATGCGCGCGCACAACGTCACGAAAAACCGACACCCTGAAGTTAGCTATAGTCAACTTTTTCTATTGTTACTGTCGTTTTTTCTACAAACGTAGAATAAGGCGAAAGATAAAAATTTTCAAAAGATTTGTATCTTGTTACGCCAAAGAAGTATAACTTCTAGCGCGTGTACTAAGTACACACATACTTTTTTTGGTTTGTTGTAGCAAAGTACTTTTTATAATCGCTGCTCGAGAATTGGAAATGATATTTAAACTTTTTATAATGAATACACCGATATCAATCAAATAAGTTCACGAGAAAGTAGTTAATATACAGTAAGCTTTAATAATGTAAAGATTTTGCCGTGTCCATTGATCTTTTCAAAATATAGTCGATGATTAAAAAAAAAACTTTTGAAAAGTTCCGCGCTCTGCTTAACGTCGTGAGAGAAACGAAAAGTGTACTTCCAGTGTAAAAAGTAACCATAAACTGTAGACCGCAAAGGTAGTTTCAAATGGGAACGTAATATTCTATACAGACATGAAACATCTGACATTTTTTAAAAAATTTCAGACTATTTCACTTGCGTCAATGTAATAACCCTCAGGAACAGTGCTTTCTATTGGATGAAAGGTACCCTATACTCTTTCATGTACATGGGCACATGAAATTATTAGGAGATAATGGGTACGCAAAATTTAATGATGGTCGGTTAAGTAGTTAAGGCGTGAAATCAACTTACGGCGGCTAAGAAACTGTTGGGGGAGCCTCTAGCTCCCAGAGAAATAGAGGAAAGGCGGAGCATAACGAGGGAAGAGATGGTGGAGAAGTGGAGGTGGGATCTAGCGGACACGCGTTATGGTCGATACACAATCGACGCCGCCCGCCCGGTCCTGCCGGAATGATACCAGAGGGGATGGGGCTCCCTGACGTTCCGTCTGATGCAGGTGCTGACCGGGCACGGGTGCTTCGGTTGGTACCTGCACCGATAGCACGCAGGGAGCTGACCGCCGTATGCCATCAGTGCGACGTTGACCCGGACTCCGCGTAGCACACTCTATCTAAGTGAGCTACGTGGGAGGAGCAGCGTCGCACATTGGCTGCAACGGTAGGATAGGATCTCTCGCTGCCGAGCATAGTCTGCGAGGAGGTCGTTTCGCAGAAGAAGGCGGCGGAGAGGGTCCGTGAGCAAGACCCTCAAAGTGACCGTCTCCGCCAGCAGAGGACGGGCAGGAGGAATAGTCAGTTTGACCGCCTCCTCCCACTGTAACTGGATCAGGGAAGATGGGTCGGGGGGCCATATTCCCATTGCACAGATCTGGCGGGCGGAGGAGACGGCCGGCTGGCTGTCTCCCAATAAGACGGGTCCCGGCGGCGGCGCTTTTGCTGCTGGGCCAACCGCTGGGGCGGCACGATGAAGTCTATAGAAATCTCGTGCCAACTATAGCGCAAGACGTACACCGTGGGGTTTTAGTCCGTGAGAGTCGGGCATAACCCACTCTCTCCCCCGAGAGAGTGGTGTATCCATAAGGGATTTCCCCACGCAAAAAAAAAGGAAGAAAATAGTCCTGTGAAGCTGTTAAGACCTTGATAGGTCAATAGCGTAGTCAGTTCGAGAAAATAAAGGCGGGTTATAGCGTGTGGCCTGGTGCGGAAAATCGTAAACTGAGAAGGTTAAAATCAAACCTGATATAATCCGCGGGACACTGCTTGATAAATATAACATTTATCTTATATTTTAGACCTATATATAGAATACAGTACACATATACGAATATAGATTCGTTTGACTTCATATTTCTTTAGGTATCGCTGACAACATACTCGTAACAGGTAGAGATAGCCGTAAGCTATAAAAACTATTGACTATCCATTACACACAATTATTTGACAATAAAGGTCTGTTCATAAAATACGTTCACACTGATAGGGGAGGATTGATGTCGCTTGGTGTGACAAGGGGGCGAGGGGTGTCTAAGAAAATGTGACGTTCGGAACTCCTCGAATATTGCAAGTTTTGCCCGTAGTCTTTTTAATAAGAAAATCATTTGTAAATATGTAATTATTTTTGTAAATATATTTATATACATGTACGGGGGAAGATATCTATCATTCATGACGCAATATTGATAGAGGGGTCGCAGAAAATGTGACGGCGTGACGAACGTGGGAAGAGAATCTAAATAGGCAAAAAATCACAAAGCATAGCCTCAAGTAACATTTAGTCTTAGTTTCATTTAAATCAGTTCACTCTATCAAGAGTTACTGTATTTTTTATGACGACGTGACTTAAGTACGAGAGAAAAGTAAATGTACTCAATACATTCGGTTGATTTTTTTCAGTCATTGTTTTTTACATTAGGTTTCACGCGGACGGAATCGCGGGTACAGCTTATTTACAATAAAAAATCTAATATGATAATAAGTGTGACTTCCAATAAAATATAACACTATTCGTTATATTGATTACATTTTCTAAAAATCTTAATTGATTAAATTTTTGTAGGTGGTAGAGCCACGCTCAAGCTATTACTAGTTTCAGCGTGAATGGGTCGGCTTGCCTGGGGTAGTACCACCCAGCCCACAGAAACACCGACGTGAAGTAAGTGCTTGTATTGTTTCGTTTCGTTCGGTCAGTGAGAGCGCCGGTGGCACCCCTCCCCTTCCCCCTTCCCCAAATACAGGATGGCAACGCATTTGCAACTCCCCTGGTGTTTATTAGAGGTAATTTACTAGGGTAATTTAGAACCCCGAATGTTTTTAAAAATTACATTTTAACGCATGATAAAAAATACAAACAAGTAAAAGAATCATTAAGAAACGTAGAAAAATTAAAAACTCTATTCCAAATACACTGATATATTATAAGTTACATAAATATTGTGCAGTTTAGTAATGGAAGCTAAAAAATGGATTTTTATCCCTCGCTTTTTATACAAGCATAAATGCGAATGTCATGTTTAACACAATCCAGCAAATAGTTTAGGCTTCACAACAAAGGACAATAAAAAAGGAGACATAAGTATATACATACGGTCGAAAAACATTTTGAGCAACCTTTCATGCAGTTGGGTTGTTAAGGTAGAATACTACTAGTATTATAAATGCGAAAATGAGTTTGTTTGCTACGTTTTCATGTCTTATCCACTCTTCTATATATCTATACTAATCGATCATTAATTTTTTCACTTTTGACAACTAATCTTCTAGTAGATTATTACTACTATTGTCAGGTAGGTATTGATATTACGAGAATCTTACGATATATACTCCAACAAGATGGTGTCCCGCTTGTTAGAACTTTCCAGGGAGTTTTTGTGGCGAGTCGGAATCCATGCCCCATGGTTTTATTTCCCATCCCATGCACAATAACCAAACTACATTACGTGGTTCTACTACATTCGGGGTGTAAGGGGTGTCGAATAACATCATAAGACTTGAGGCACCCAAGCCAATCTCACCTGCACGTGGTGCACCCTGCTGAATAACGAACGAGGCAATGTCGAAAGCGGGGTGTTGGTAGGCAGGGTTTTACAGCCTGACCGGGTCGCAACCACCATGTATATGGCGCAAAAGCCCGTCATAGTGATTCGCGTCTGCGGGTCGCGTTCCAGCTTTTTGCAGGCCGGCATGACAGCGACGACCAGCGATGGATTGTGTGTCACTCGGTGGTCACCATTGTTTTTGGACTGTACTGTGCTTACCATCAGGGCATAGTGCAGTCATTTTGCCGTGCTACTATTAAAAAAAAGAAGTAAAATACCACCAATATTATTAAATATAGAGGTAAATAACACAAGAATGTGAATAAAATATAATCGATTACATGATATTCCAAGATCTCGCCAACAATTCTAAAAAAGGATAAAGGGTACCTTACATCCAAGAATAATATATTGTTCCCAAGGGACACATTAAAGCTATGTTAACTCAAACGACACTATAAGCTAAGACTAGTAAGATATAAAGGAGTGATAGAATACTAGAATAACATTTAATTTTTGTAGCCCACGATACGTCGTAACGCGGCGTGTGAATCTACCTTTCTCAACGTCAGTACAGTTAGCGGCACGGAATGCGTCGCGTGTGTACAGAGTATTAAAGCTGACAGTCACTGAGTAATTAAGGCGACAAGATACGATTGCAATAATTTAAAGTCACAAATTCGCCTTTAAATGAGCGGAGATTTAATTTTTTTTAAATTAATTACATAGCTGAATTGATTATTCCATTTTATTGGAGATACAGAATGCGTTAAATACAGCAATCATAACTTAACCGATCACAATTATATTTGGTAAAGTCGACACACCTAAATGTTTTTTATGAAGGTTTTTAGCCTGTCCATTATTTGATAATACCTCGTCACTAGGTGACGTTGATGCACATCAGTTTCTGCACTTTTTAATCGATCAAAATCAAAAAAATCTTTATTCAATTTAGGCCCTGAGAAAGCACACATGAACGTCAAAACTACCACCGGTTTGGTCATCGAGAAGAACCGGCAAGAAACTCGATCTGGTTTGTCTTTTCAGTATACATAACACACTTTTTAATTATTACAACATAATAAACATATACAATTACATTCGTTTTTGGTGGATGCACAGAGAGAGGCGTCATTTTTAAACGTCACCATCGTTCACATATTGATCCACCCTATAATAGCCTTTACGTATTAAGACCCGCTTGACATAACACTTGAACTTACTATCTGGCAAATTGGTAATGTGTTTTGACCCTTTATTATAAAATCTAACACTATTACCTAACTGATACTGGACTTAGTGAGTCTAAAACATGGAGTGACCAGTTTCTTATTGTATCTAGTATTTAGATTATGTCGGCCTTTTACTAAATCCAGATTATCTATGTTTTTGCGGGCATACATTAAATTATCAAGAATATATTGGGAGACCAGAGTTAAGATACTGAATTCCTGAATCTTTAATGATTCACGAGGCCCCGTATTATAAATTGCTCGAACTGCCCGTTTTTGTAATAGGAATATGGTCCACCTCAGCTTCTGTCCCCCACAACAAAATACCATAAGCCAGTATACTATGGAAGTAAGAAATAGATCGCTAAACAAATGATGTAGATATTTGTGGACAATTATGTGGAAACTAGCTTATGCCCGCGATTTCGTCCGCATAGAATAGTTACTTTGGATTAACGCGGACTTTAACTCGCGGCTACGTTAACGTAGAAGGTGAATATATTTTAAAATAATACGTACGTTAACCCCGATTTTGAAACATTCTTTATTGGTGCTCCGCTCCTATTGTCCCTAACGTGATGATATATAACCTATAGACTTCCTCGATAAATGAGCTATCTAAGGCAGAAAGATTTTTTTAAATCGGACCAGTAGTTCTTGAGATTAGCGCGATCAAGCAAACAAACTCTCTACGTTTATAATATTAGTATAGATATTAATTTACATAATAACCATTTAAAGCTAGTTTAAGGTCAAGTGATATGAGTTGTATTTTTTTTCCAAAATCTACACTAATGCGAGCGATACCGCGGGCAAAACCTAGTTAATATTAAAAGGAAATCTGAGATACTATTTTTTTTCGAACTGTCTATCTACATTATTGGCCTTACCGGCCTTCAGAGCTTCATCGGACTATAAAAACTTTACTCAAATTTCATTTCGGTCTGTCTGTTAGTAATTATTAGAAATAATCTATGATCTTAAACAAAATGGTACAACAACAATTAAAACAATCAGTAGCAATTATATTGAGATCAATCTTAGTTTAAATAATTACTGTTGAGACTAGTTTGTCCTTTGGTCGTTAGTTCGTTTTATTGTCAGATTTTTGCTTGTAAAGGACAATTAACTTATTTTTGTTCAAGTTTAGTCTCAGACGTTTGTATAAAACTTTGTCAAACGGTGGCTTAGCTTCATTTATATCGAAAAATCATCCAAATTCATGTAATCTTTAATTACCTATACTAATATTATGAAGCTGAAGAGCTTGTTAGATTAGACCCCCCTCGGCAGCGGCTCAAGCCTAGGTCCGTTCCCTCAGCGTGAAGCCCTTGAGTACGCTGTCGGTGCGATACAGTCACACAAAATCTTACATCAACGCGATAACATTACACATATCACATCCACACACGTGCACGTACACACGCTTACACATGCAAGTAAAAGGGTTTTATTTTTTCCCCTATCAAACTGAAATAGTTTAGAAAATTATCCGATACGATATATATATAAGAATTGTTGAGGTATGTATGCTTGGTACACATTTTATGTTTCAACAACTTACATATGTATGAATAGTTAGCTTAGCTTAGTTTAACTCAGATAGGTCGCGAATTGCATGTATCAGGCAACAGCCCAAGCCGAGGTGTGCCGTGCACCCTTGAGCTAGTTGTCGAATAAAATCGGCTGAGTCCTTTGAGCGCTCGCCTTAGTAATCCGATAAAGCTGTTAAGACCTTGCAAGGTAAATAGCGTAGTCCGTTCGAAAAAAAAATTAAGAGTTTGTTTGAACGCGCTAATCTCAAGAACTAGTAGTCCGATTTGTAAATTTTTTTTTTAATTCTATTCTATGCGGAAGAAGTCGCTAGCAGATGCTAATATATAAATAAATTGGAGACGTCTGAGGACATGTGTACATCACGAAAAAACTACTGCATAGATTTCGATTAAACTTTAATTAGTTATTAGTTACATTTAATTTAATTAGTTAGTTTAATTTAGACAGTTGATACTTATAGAGAAAAAATATAAAGACATCTTCATTTAATAAAAAGTTATTAAAATGAAGAACCTATGAATTTTTACAAGCGTTACGAGTTCAGCCGTGATTTGGGGCAAGTAAGGAGTGGAGAAGGCAGGAGAGGAGAAGTAAACGTATCAAAATTGTCTACAAAAAAAAAATGTAAGCAAAGTATATATTTGCTTTAATTTTTTTTTTATGAATTATCTTCTGCACATGGAATATATTTTTTGAGATAATTAACAACGCAGACGGAGTCGCGAGTATTGGCTATTATATCTAGTATAGAGACATACATACACCATTAAGGATTTGTCTGCAACTATAACAATGTATTTAATGCATTATGTTGATGTGTACGATAACGCTTAACTTGTTTTAGCAATTTAGTTACAATTCAGTCGTTACATTATACAAAATAAGGTAAATCCAATTTTAGCCGAACATTTAACGTAAATTTTCGACATCTTCAAATTTTGTACGTGTAAAAACCTTATGAACGGCAAAATTTGAACTTCGTTCTCAGTGTATGAAAACGGGAATTGTAATAAAATGTAAAATTTTTAATGTAACGCCTCAATTTATAATACATCGATTTTTCTCTACTTTCTAATAATAGTTAGTGAAAACTTTATCAAGATATGTTGTTCCGGTGAAGCTTTTAAGACCTAGCTTGGTCAATAGGGTCAGTACGAAAAAAAAACAAAATATATCATACAATTTAGAAGTACTAAGGGAGTACAGACAGAAGCAGATAACATTTTTTTAATATAATTTATTAACTACTAGATTCTACCCGTGGCTTTGCATGCGTTTATTAGTCCAATCTTTCGAAATTAGTTTTTCTTTCCGAATTAAAAGTACAAGGTCCTTTTCAGTAATTCTGCGTAAAAGCGTAAACAAACAAGACCACATTCCATTGATATATAAAAATCCAAGATGCACAGTCGACGTCTCAAACCCGTCCGCATAAAATAAGTGCACAATTGACAATTCTGAGCTCATTTCAAATAGTCTCCCGTCACTCGCGTCTTTAGACTTTTTGTGCACTGCTTTGTAAAAGCAACTTTATATAATTCGCGTAAGGTTGAATTTGCAAAAACATAAGTTTACAATATAACTATACTTAGGTATATCGGTGAGTTTTTGGGGACGGTTTTCGAGACTGTGCATCTTGGGTTTTTTTCGCATTTATAATATTGGTTAGGATTTGAACGGTAGTTCGTTTGTTACGCTTTTATTTTGTATACACATTGTCAGGGCTTCGGAGAAGTACATATTTTCCAAATAAACATTAATGCGAGCGGAGCCACGGGGAAAAGCTCGTCTATATTGTTTTTTTCTTAAACTGTATCGCCGAAGTCACTGTACGGTACCTGATGGAAAGTACAGTACAGTCCATAAGTAACGGCGACCGTCAGTGTTAAATAACAACGGCAGTCGTCGCTATCGTGCCGACCTACACATGTGCCTCTTCACGCTTTCTTTTTTTTTATTGTAGCATGGCAAAGTGACTGCAATTTGCCTGATGGTAAGCGCAGTACAGTCCAAAAACAACGGCGACCACCGAGTGATACACTATCCATCGCCGGTCGCCGCTGTCATGCCGGCCTGCGAATAGCTGGATATGCACAGGCTGATCCCGACACGCGACCCGCAGAATCACTATGACGGGCTTTTACGCCATATACATGGTGGTTGCGACCCAGTCAGGCTGTAAAACCCTACCACCCCGCTTTCGCCATTGCCTCGTTCGTTATTCAGCAGGGTTCACCACGTGCAGGTGAGGTTGACTTGGGTGTCTCAAGTCTTATGATGTTATTTGACATCCGTTAGGCTTTTACGCCTCGTTTGAAGGACCCCATGTCATAAGAGGAAAGGAACACACTGGCTGGGAGGCTATTCCACATCTTCACAGTACGACAGACATAAGAATTTTCGAACTTAAAGTAGACTGTAGTAAGGAAAAAATTGTTCAAATATCAAATCATATTACACTTTTTACGATGTATTAAGAAACAAACACAATTATATATTAATGTAGCAACAATCGAGCTTGCGTAAAAAAACTTTGATGATTTACCCATCAGCTCGAGGGTAAACACGTGTTGGCGTTTGTTTTAAAAATCCAACTCAATTTACATGTATACGGACGCTGACGCAACCCGTTCTTCAACAATTATACCTGTGGTAATAAACACTTCGTGACACTGCGTTCGACACTCAAGCTTTGATTGTATTTACTTGAACAACAGTTATTTTCGGTTTCTTACAATATTACTAAATGTTGCTTAAAAAACAAAATTTTAAAATGAAACTTCTTATGGAGGGCTATGAAATTCTGATCCGTAAACTTAAACGAAAATTGGTGGGAGAAACACTGTGTCGGGTAGAGTGAGAGTGTCTCGCCTGCCTTCGGGTATTGGAGTACAGTTTTTTTTATATAATTGGCGGCAAACGAACATGTGTGTCACCTGATGTTAAGTGATCACCACCGTCCATAGACACTTGCAACACCACGGGAAGCGTAAGTGCGTTTCTATTCTAGCCTGTGTTGGGGGGAAGGGAAGGGGTGAGTAGGTAGGGTGGTGGGCCTCCGGCAATCTCACTGACCGAACGAAATGCAACAATGCAAGCACTGTTACTTCACGTAGGTTTTCTATGAGAGGGTGGTAGTACCCCGGGCGAGCCGACCCAATCATACTGAAACCAGTAAATAGCTTCAGCGTGGTTCTACCACCTAAAAAAAGTGAGACATATTGTCTTCTTGGTTTCTTTCTCTCTCGTTGCCCGTGTTTGTGTGTACTACGTTCAAGAAACTTAGAGATCACTGAACACTGTCTCTGCTATTTAAAAGTGATTGACGAATAATTAAAATGTTTCCCCTGTAATACAAAAGATTCACTTCTATCGTGTGTCATTACGACACACCTAGTTTTTTTTTGTGGCAACCTTATCAAGAATCCTATATGAGTTCCTACAGAAAAAAGTTAGGAATGGTAAATAAGTTCATAAAGATTTTACGAGTCTAATATTTTTAAAAGCTTCTATTTTATGATTTTAATAGCTCGCTTTTCTGTACATTAAATAAACTTTTATTATTTTAGAAAATAGCAAAGGGTCAAGGGAATCGCATAAATAAATATAAGTAAATAAGGATTTCACCTATAATACCTTTTTCCTAAGCAAGCTCTTACCAGTTCCTATAATCAATTCCAAGGACGGACATTTCTCACTTGTCGCAATCTTTGAAATATAGTGGCGGCTTTTTGACACTCCTTTTTGCACAAACTTCAGAGCCCAGTAAGATACGCTTTTTTTATGTCATAGGAGGCAAATGGACAAGTGGGCCACCTGAAGTTAAGTGATCATCACCGTCCATAGACACTTGCAACACCAGGGAAGTCGCAAGTACGTTGCCAGCCTGTGTTTGGAGGGGAGGAAGTGAAGCGGAACGGGAGAGCAGGAAGGGGAAGAGAGGTGGGCCTGTAAGGAATACATCAGCAGCGCGATAACTAACTAATTAATCTTTGAATAAATCCATCATAAGTATTTGATTGGATGTTAATTTGCACTTCAGCATAGAAGTCCGTCCGTCTATCAGGCGTTAGATTTTTGAGGCACTTCATTGATATTTATATTGTAATGATCTAATACTATTTTAATTTACAAAAAAAAAAGTGTGTGTGAACTTATGTAGACGCGTTAGAAGTAATAGGTACTTCTTCAGCGTAGCAAGATAAAAATCTTTTCAAAATTTTTATCTTTCGCCTTATTCTATGTTTGTAGAAAAAACGACACTAACAATAGAAAAAGTTAACTATAGATAACTTCAGGGTGTCGGTTTTTTGTGACTGTGCGCGCGCATCGTAAAAATTTACTTTCATCATTTTTCCCGAACGCGCCAAAAGAAGAATAACTTCAAAAACAAAATACAGTTTTAGCAGCTATTTCTGATTTTACGGTCTACCAAGCGGCTTATAAGAGGATCATACATTGTTTCCTGAGATTGTATAGTATTACCTTGTTATGAGTGTAGCGTATACAATTGGATTAACTATGTAGTTAATTCTACAGATTTTATAATAAGTCCCTTTATTTGAAAAATTCCTAACAACTGAGTGCTATCTCGGCGTTCATTGCATAAACGTTTACCACTTAGATGAAGACAATATACCATCACAGTGTCATGAATTACAAAGATAAAAAGGCAAGCGATGTCGCTTGTAGCTACTAGTTATCTATAGTTAACGTTAGTAAATTATGCTTGAATACAGTCACAGGTCTTCTAATCGCTATGCCTCGTAATAATGTGGCAGTAGTGACCTGTAATACTGAGCGGAGAGTTTTTTTTATGTCAAAAGCAAGCAAACGAACAGGTAGGTCACCTGATGTTAAGTGATCATCACCGTCCGTAGACATTTGCAACACCAGGGGAATCACAAGTGCGTTGAGTTGTGCATAGGCAAGGGAAAGGGGGGAAGGAGATGGGCCTCCGGCGCTCTCACTGACTGAACGAAACGCAACATCGCTAGCACTGTTACTTCACGTCGGTGTTCTGTGGGTCGGGTGGTACTACCCCGGGCGAGCCGACCCATTCATGCTGAAACTAGTAATAGCGTCAGCGTGGCTCTACCACCTTCAATAGTTTGGAATTAACGTGAAAATAACGGCCTTTTATGTAATAAGCCTTAGTTTTTTTGTCTCTGTATTAAATCTTTATATATAAATTTCTTCTGTACATGTGTGTGTCACTGAACTCCTCCTAAACGGCTGGACTGAGTTTGATGAAAATTTGTGTGCGCGTCCCAGTGGATCCGAGAATGGTTTAGATTCACAATTGGATTCGGTAGGTGGCGCTGCGGTTGACTTTTAGGATTTTTATTTTTTATTATTAAGGCAGGACAAAGTCCACCAGGCCCGCTAGTATCTATATATGTATGTGGGATGAGTAACACAATGGAATCTGTAGAAGTAATTTACAAGTTATAGTCTTATTAAACATAGTAATTTTTTTTCTCAGTTGACATCTCAAAAAAACAAGTCATTCCATTTTGTTTTTTTTTTATGAAGCTACAATACAAACGGATACAAGTCATTTGAGCTATCCTTCACTGTACGGATCAAAGGTAGAAACAAATATATAAAATATTCAATTAAGTATGTTTTTATTAGTTCATTCATTCCCTATAAATTCAGCTATAAGGTTAATACAATACAAGCTATGCGTAAGTTACAATTAAAATGCAGTGCATAAAATTAGCTCCGGGAAGTTAGTCCCCGATTTTTCACCTAAGAATTTGATAATTTGTAGATGATAAAAACTTCAATTGTGGGTAAAGACGGGCAATCGATGGACAGACTCTCTACGTATTATCAAATTTTTACGCAATAAATAGGGCCCAACTTCCCCGAGCTCGTGAAATTATTTAATAACGTATTTATTTATTTATTCGTGTATCTCGCACGAGGGAATTCAAGCTAAATTACCTAAATGTACGCTTCAAAATAACCAATATATATTATGTTCTAGCCTTAATCTTAAATCATAGGTAATGAATAAAATAAAGCATTTCATAGGGGTAATAAATGTGTGTAATGTATTAAATTAACTTGTATATACGTATATATGTTTTAAAATGGCACGAAAATCATCTTTGTGGGATTTTTTTTATAAAATTCGATTGCTTTGGCTTTAAGAACTTATCCAGATATAGAAGTGTGCCGGATTATTGGACGTGTCGATCTATCGAAGTGTCGGATTAGTGAGATTATACTATATATTTATTTGTTACACTTTTACGTTTAATACTCGTGCAATTTTGCGTAAAACGTTTTCAGCGGTAAAGAAAAAGACATACAGTACCATTCATCCATAAAAAAGGTACTGTTCTAGAGGTATAGAAACATTTCTTTTACTGCATTAATGTGAGCGAAACCGCGTGCATACTAAAGTAAAATTGAATTGAATTATTATCACTGAATTATCATTATTTTGTATAATACAAAGAAGGAGTTAATTGAAAGTATTTCAAAACGAGATATATACGTCACAAGATGAACACTTAAGCCGATCGCGCATCTCTATCGCTTGTTCAGCGCTCTCGCTTGCACACTCTACTCAGGGCGAACGTGACAATGAGTCATGCTTTTTCGTGCGTGCAGCCGACGTTCATCGAATTATAAGACACTAGCTGACCCGTAGGTAATAGGCATTATCAGGCTACAACTTTTCTCTAGAACTCAATAATATATCTCTCATCGTTAAGGCAGCGTAAGAAACGTTTTCGTTCGACCATTTTTTCTCCGACTCCCCAGATATTACCCTTACAACCTAACAAACTTTACCTCTTTATAATATTAGTATAGATAATATAATTGTTTAATAGCTTCTGCCCGCGACTTCGTACGCGTGCAATAGTTATTTTGGGCTAAGACTCAGCGGAAGCTCTCAAAAGGAAAAAATAACCCGATTTTGAAACATTCTTCACTGTTGCTCCGCTCCTATTGGTCTTAGCGTGATGATATATAGCTCATGACATGCATAAATAACGTGGCTTTCTATTGGTATAATAATTTTAAAAATCGGATTAGTACTTCCTGAGATTACCCCCTACAACGTCACAAACTTTACCTCTTTATAATATTAGTATAGATTATCACGTCGAAATATCTTACGTATTATATTGGAATAGTTTTGCAGATAATCAATAGGGCAGATCATTTTAGGCTATATTGTTACTTACTATTATTAACGTGGTCAAAAGCTATAGAATCCATAAATAATAAAAAACACCGTGAAGCTTCTAAACTAATCAATCAATATCTGAAAACGTGAAAAGGGAGTTCAGAAACAATTCGGCTGCATTTAAAAGCGCGTGGCTACCGGATAGCGACATTTATATTGTTTGAAACTAAAATCGTTGGGTCGTGAGTGAGGACCATAAAATGTAACTGTTATAAAACTGCGAAGTTGAAGCTAGCAGCACTCCGGCTATTTGTCGGTATACTAACAAAACTCGGTGCCTTACACACCGTCGCGTAACGTATTAGATAGCCTTTAATTATTTTTTGAATATTTCCAAATTCCTATTATCTAACTATTACGAATTCTATAAAATAATACATTCCGAACATTAAAGTTGTATCAGGACTACTCTAGGATTCGTTCCAGATAACTCTAACAAACTATTTGAACAAATAAAAAACGTTGATGACTCATCGATGTGTGGGGGAAATAAAATGCGCATATTAACATAACTCTCCAATTATTATAAGCAAAGAAAGTGGTTCTATGTTTACCGCGCCTCGAATTTTTACCCTTGCTTTGAAGCATTTTCGGTGTCAGAAACCAAATTGTGGTACACTTCCAGAGGTTTCCATCATACGTTTTTTTTTGCGTGTAAGCACGCCATAGGCGACTGAGGTTAGTTTTATTCTAGATGTTGAAGTAAATACGATAAAAAAAATAATTATATGTATCATAGGAGGCAAACGAACAGGTGGGTCACCTGATGTTAAGCAATCACCACCGTCTATAGACACTTACAACACTAGGGGAGTCGCAAGTGCATTGTCAGCCTGTGTGGGTGGGGGGAGAAATGTTAGGGGGAGGGAATAGGGGAAGAGAAGGGCAGGTGGGCCTCCGGCGTTCTCACTGACCGAACGAATCGCAACAATGCAGGCACTGTTACTTCACGTCGGTTTTCTATGAGAGGGTGGTACTACCCCGGGCGAGCCGACCCATTCATGCTGAAACCAGTAATAGCTTCAGCGTGACTCTACCTGTATCTAACTGTATAGTTTATTGTCTCTATAATAGGAAGTTTAATCTATTGTGCTCTTTAACTGTATAACTCAGTACACAAAGACATACTTATATGAAAGTTTATTTTCTGTAAATCTTAATATTAGATGGTTGGACCAACGAAGTTTTCGGAACTCACGTACTTATTTAACTTGGTAACACAATTTGCTGACGGTGAATAAAAATATTGTGAGAGAGTTTTTGGCGGGATCTTGGAATGCCATGTAGTGTCCTTTATATTTTATTCATAATCTTGGGTTATTTAGCTCTATATTGTGTAATGTTGGTGGTGCTTTACGTAATATAGTTTGGTTATTCTGCATAAGTGAAGTGGATCGGAAATAATACCACGGAGGATGGATTCTGACTTGCCACAAAAACTCCCAGGAAAGTTTTAGCAAGATGGCCGCCATCTTGTTAGTTCATTGTTATTATATCAAGAAACCTGTAAAATCGTTACTCACTGGACAGTGGCAGTAATAGTCCACTAGAAGATTGGTTTCCAAAAATAAAATAGAAGAAGAATATTGTGAGGAAACCTGAACCAGAGATATATTCGTGTAGTACCACCATCTGTGGGAAAATATGAAAATATAATACTGTGGGTTTCTTGGAGTTTGAAATTGCCAATACGTTGTACGCTTGGTTATTATTTCCATACCTTCATATTAGAAGAGACCTGCAGTGGGTCTTTTACAGGCTGATGTGATGAGAATGGTTGTAGATATACGTGAGTCCAAAAATCATCTGGTTCAGTGCAGGTTTTTTATGCAATTAAAAACAAATATACGTGTCACTTGATGTATTTAATCTCCTCTACCCGTTGACATCTGAGATACAAGGGATATGAAGGTTGAAGAGCCACGCTGAAGCTATTACTAGTTTCAGCATGAATGGGTCGCTCACCCGGGGTAGTACCACTCTGTCACAGAACACCGACGTGAAGTAACAGTGCTTGCATTATTGCGTTTCGTTCGGTCAGTGAGAGTGCCGGAGGCCTATCTCTTTTCGCCGTTTCCCTTCCCCTTTCTCTTTTCCCTACCCCTCCCCCATACACAGGCTGACAACGCACTTGCAACTCCCCTGCTGTTGCTAGTATCTATGGACGGTGGCGATCGCTTAACATCAGGTGACCCACCTGTTCGTTTGTCTGCTTTTGACATTAAAAAAAAATATATCACCAATGTGCTGCCAGCCTTTGAAAACTTGAAAAGTTTGGAGTGGACGTTTTTCGTGCTGCAGTAAAAAATAAACTAGATATTACGCTGACTCTTTAAATTATATTACACTACGGTGTAACACGGTGTATATTTTGAAACTGACAAAAGTTTTAACGTGAAAACCGACGAAGACTGTATTTACGGTTCCACGGGCAATATAGAGGTAGTTTGAACAAATTGGACCGTAAACTACGTGCTATTTAATTAGCTACCCTACCTTATAATTACTGTTTACTATTTGTAAAATTTGTAACAACACACGCCTGCTTTCGCCGACCTTCATTTTATATACGTGGGATATAGGAATTACATTCGATATTAGGATTAATTTTTAATGTTCAAATGAAATAATGAAGGCATTATTTTTTGTTTTGAATTAATGTGACGATGAGTTTAGGAAACAAAGGAAACAACATTTATGAAAAGTCATCTCATTTTACGCTATAAATTATTCTGTATCTAATAACTAGACCAAAATACAAACCTGTATGATCTTTGTATGGATTAGGGACTTAACACATGAAAAATAAGTTAAAAACACACAAGTCTACCATATTTCTGATTCTACTCCATTGAAAAATCCATCCAAAGGTTGCCTGGAAGAAATTGCTAATAGCAATAAGGCCGCCCATTGTACCGTTAATAAAACGTGAAATGTTTTTTGAAATGTATATATATATATATGTAATTGGAATACAATAAAGTTTAAATAAATAAATATTTTTAGTTAAATTAAACTATATCGAATCACTCAATCTTACAAGGGACGGTCACGCTGTATCAATTTTTCGAAAAGTCGTCAACAACTAAATTATACTTTAGCAAAGAGATTAATTTTAGAGATTTTAGTACTGTCTATACTGCAAATTAACTATTAAAACAAAACTTGTTACGGATAACCTCAAAAAAAAAATTAACCGATTTTAAAAACTAGTTCACATATATAATAATACAGCTATATTATAAATTTTGGAATTGAATGAAAATATATAAAATAAATTTATTTGAGACATCAACGAAATATACAATATGATAATGCAATATTTCTGGCAAATATAAATCAAGATAAACGCAATATTAATTGTAAGTATTTTCGACATATCGTCAATTGCGAAAAATTCAGTTAATTGAAAACCTTACAATAGAAAGCACGTGATTATGTTTTCTATGAGAGTAAAGAATAAATTACATTAACCATATACGCATATTCTACCCACATAATCAACGAGCAACATGGGCTGTATTTTATGTATATGTTATAGTGGGAACATCCAGCAGTCGGAGTATGTCATAGTGGGAGCATCCAGCAGTCGAAATTAACACATGAATAATATATAATTTATGTTTTAATTTCGACTGCTGAATGCTCCGACTGCTGGATATTCCCACTGTGACATATACATTTTCTTGATTAAAGCGAGCAAATGCACGAGCAAAAGCTACTATAATATTAAATAAAATCTTGACCACAACGGTGACATGTTCTCTTTTACGAAAACATTTTTCATTGATAAAAATCAACATTTTGATCTAAAGAACAAATTTAATAACAATCAAAATCTTACATATAAATAAATATGAGGTTTGTCGTTGTGGGTGCATCACGCAAAATCCATTAAACGTCGATGTTTTTTTTTATTTCTCATACACTTCGTTCATACAAAATAAAATCACCATACCTTCGCTTTAATATAAAATTATTAAAGGATGTAATAAACTAAGATTTTTATTAGTACTACAGGTTTTCTTGCCATGGAGAGGTGGGACAAGCGGTGTATAGTCCGGTGAAGCTGTAGAGAAGACCTTGCCAGGTCAATAGCGTAGTCAGTTCGAGGAAAAACAAGCGGTGTACTTGTTTTTCATTCTATATTATCATCAGCCTGTAAGAGACCCACTGCGGGGCCATAAGCCTCTTCCCGAAGGAAGGTAAGGGCGTAATCACCACGCCAGCCCACGACGTATTGGCGATTTCAAACTCTGAGAAATCCACAGTTCTATATTTTTTCCCACATACAGTAGTACTACAAGAACATTTCTCAGGTTCAGGTTTCCTCACGATGTTTCCCTTCACCGTCATTCGATAGCGTTACCAATTTAAATTAGTAAATGTATATGCGAATTCCGAAAAATTTGTTGGTAGGTACATGCCGTGGTTCGAACCTGCGGACATCGAAATAATATTCCACCGGTCAAACCTCTTCACTCTGTACATAAAATATAAATATTATATGAATATAATAAAATATATTCTGTATCTATACTCAACTTACTTTCAAAGTTGCATAATGAAACACGCTAGATCAAAATCGGTATCCGTTGCCATATAACAATGTAAACATCGAAGCAACTAAAAGGAAATGACTGTTTGAACAGACAAATTGAGACACGTTTTTTACTCGTACGCTACCGGTACGCTGTTGTCCGAACAATTGTTTCTATGACACTATCTTTGATATTAATGATTTGATATCGTTTTAGGTACGGACTACACTAACAAGTGTTGTACACACTACTAGTTACTTCTCGCCGTTTTGCCTAGACATTTTTCGGCACATTCAAAAGAAAAAAAAATACGTGCGTGTTAGTGTACACGCGTAAGAAGTGAAACTTTTGTAGTGGTAGAGCCACGCTTGTAGTGGTAGAGCTACGCTGAAACTATTACTGGTTTCAGCATGAATGGGTCGGCTCGCCCGGGGTTGTATCACCCTCTCACAGAAAACCGACGTAAAGTAACATTGCTTGCATTGTTACGTTTCGTTCGCTCAGTGAGAGCGCCGGAGCCCCCCCCCCCCGCCACTTTCCCCTCCCCCCACTTTCCCAACCCCTCTCCCCGAAACACAGGCTGGCAACGCACTGGCGACTCCCCCGGTGTTGCTACTGTCTATGGACGACGGTGATCACTTGTAATTTGCCCCTATAATATAGAAAAAAAAATGTTATTGCTATATTCTCTATACTTTTAAACTGTATTGTAACCTCTACTTAATCAAGTTTTATATCATAAATCGTTTCTCGTCACAGATGTTTCGATTACGTCCATACTGCTTCATTTCAAACAGTTACCGTCTACCGTCACACGCCGCATAGTACAGTCAAGATAGAGATGGTTCAGTCTGTAAAATATTTTTAATAACTTTTGTAACCATCATAGAAAGTTTATATTGAGTGTTCGCAGACATTATCGAGTTAGAATTTCTTTCAGTGCATTGAACGGTGAATGAAAGTAAAATGTGACAAATGTGACGCTGATTCAGGTTCCAATAACTACGTTTCTATTATTACGAATGCCGGTAATGAAATAATATTATATACTTTTAGCATATAATCAAATATTGCTAGTATAGGTATATTCATATATAAACAGGAATAAATCAATAAAAACTTGAATGCGTAAGTATGTATATATACGTTATCACTTTTATCGCGTGGGCAAAAGTAAAATCACCTTTTATTTTAATTAAATCAGGAAATTATTTATTTTTTAAATATATATTAATTATTATTATCATAAGGCTTTTTTATCATTGTATAAAAATTATTTTATTTATTTATTTACATGTGGATATAGCAAAAGTCAACAGTCAGAACGATAATACAATAACAATAATAAAACATAGTAAACTAGACTGAATACCTAAAACGCTTTATCACATAGAAACTTAACTTAACTTACACTATTAATAATAATAAAAAAATAAATTATATAATAGTAAATACTGCGAAACATTAAACTTAAAAAAAGTGAACAAGTATAATCGAAAAAAGTGAAAATGAACTAATTTATGAAAACTAAAATTAACATATTGGAAAAAGACAAGATAGCAAACATAATTGAAAATATTCAAATATGATATACTTACTAGCTGCAGTTGAAATGGTCATGGATATAAAATGTGTTTAATTTGAATGCCCGATGGTTAAATATGTCTAATGAAATGTGCTTGGATGCGAGCTCATTGTGTAAACGAGTCATACGTACAATTGCGTTATAGTAAGATGTATTATTCTTATAAGTTTTAAGGATGAATGTTTTAGGAAAATGAAAATCAAAATTGGTGTTTTTAGGTGTATTTGATGTATTGTCTTTAGTTGTGTGAGCCCGGTTGGACTATCGAATAAAAGTCAATATTTTAACGATTACGAGTTTATTCTTCTTTCACAATCTTTGCATATTATTCACTAATGAGTTAACGTAAAACACGTATTTATTATACACGTCTGATTACATCTATTTCTACAACCGGACTGCGGTATAGCTTATTATATTGGGACGGGAAAACGGTGAGTGGACTTTGACCCCTGCATATCCATAGTATGCATTCTATAGATATGCAAGTGTGCGTCCCTACAGTGTTAAAATATAGAGACTCTAGCAAGGAGGGAGATGAGATATAATTGTGCATTAATTTTAGATTTTGTAGTGAGTAAATACATAATTATGCATTTCTTAGCCTTTTAATTCACCAACACGTCATTGTGTTGATGTTCAAAGCCTAGTAATATATACCAAATAGTGGAACAATTATATATTTATTATTATCTAAACACTGCTTATGAATGAAACCGTTTATAACTGTGACATAAACAAAGTAGGGTTGCAGATACTAAGCGAAAATAATTATATTTTGATTTTTATCGTTGGTTTATTATATACTACAACTGAATATTATATTATCTTTATTAACATGTAAAATATAAATATTTTATTTATCAATATATACAATAAGAATGTAAATGTGTCTGTACTTTTTCGATTTTAGTGAAAAAAATTGTTGTAGGTGTCTAGAAATAAGTAATAGAATACATTTCAATCATTTTTAGAAATGCCTCTCTGTCTATTTGTATGAACACGCATCACTACTAAAGTACTGGGTTTACGATAAAACCTCAAATCATAAAGCATATCTTCAGGAGTAACTTAGTTTTTGTTTTATTAAAATCGGTCCAGTCTATCAAAAGTTATTGTAGTTTTAATGACGACGCGGCGTAAGTACGAGAGAGATGTAAATAAGTAAATGAACTTAATACATTACGATGACTTTATTAATTACTGTTCTTTACACAACTTGTTGTTAAATAAAATGTCTACTTGTTCTTATCATCAATTGCACAGAAATACACCAATCGTAGCGCGTAAAGTCACACCTTCCAAAACATTGTTCTGACGGTTACGCCATGTTATATTCATATTGATGTTAACAATGTTATGACTTCAATCAAACGCTTTTACAGATTGAACGTTATAACTGAAATATTTGAAAATAACAACGAAGACATATTTCTCATACAAAAAAATACGGAAATATTGTTCTGTAGCTACAAAAGACAATGCCACTGTAACTGGTGAACCTTCTGTGTTTTATGAGTCGATTTTTTCAAGTCCCGTCAGAAGTTAATATAGGAATCGTGACCGGCAGATACTGCCCGTGTTTGTATACGCGCATTTTTCAAACCCACAGTAAGTGTAGTTTTTAGATGGGAATTTTTTAATAAACATGTGTTCTCTCATTCATGTCTAAAATATACTTCACTCTTTGATTTCTAAATTATTATATTTTACATAATGTATATTTTAAGATATTACGTAGTCTATAGCCGTGTCGAGTTTTTGTATCTTTTAGGTTTCTAGTGAAATAAAAATAGCATAAAGTCCCTAATGTATTAATCTATTTAATGTACTAATTGTTTGAAGGTATTAGGGGCGCATTGAAGCTATTACTGGTTTCAGTATGAATGGGTCAGCTCGCCCGGGATACTACCACCGGACCCACAGAAATACCCACGTGAAGTAACAGTGTTTGCATTGTTGCGTTTCGTTCGGTCAGTGAGAACGCCGGAAACCCACCTCCCCTTCCCTTCCCCCAAACATAGGCTGACAACGCGCTTGCGACTCCCCTGGTGTTGCAAGTGTCTATGGACGGTGGTGATCACTTAATATCAGGTGACCCCTTTCCTTCTATGATATAAAAAATAATCTATTATTAAGTTTTTTCGCGTCACTCTTCGCGCTGTTCTGATTAATACCTGTTGCTGAGTTCCATTACCGAACGACTCACTACAAATTGAAATACCATCCATGTCATCTTGATGGTTGGAAGTGGTCTACTATAAGGTTTTGCGTGTGTTTTATCCACGTACGTCGGTCCTTTGGAATGAATCCCCAGCGGCAGCTTCTTCGGACCGATATACGAACCTTCAAGAAACAAGTCTACTCCTTTCTCAATGGCCGCAATGCATTAGTGATTTCTAACGTGTCTCAGGTTTTCGTGGGCGGTTGTGATCACTTACTATCCGGAGATTCACGTATTCTTTTGCCTCTAATTTCATAAAAAAGTATCTGACGATACATTTAGAATCTTTAAGAGTTAGACAACTTTCCAAGCTTAATGCGATACAATCATTGATTACATAATATTTTCACTGACAGTTATCTTTATTTAGTTTGAGTATGATAGCTAGTCTAGTGGTCTTGCCTTAGAAGAAGACATCCCATCATACTATGGTTTCATTACAATGTTATCCTTCAACGAAAGCTCTCGCTAAGAATCGATCCTAAATCAATCCACTAAGCCATAACTACTATCTAAATCGATATGGAGTTAATGCTTACAAAGTTAAATCTTTAATCTGTTCTGCCATTCTATGCATTATAACTGCTCTTTGACAATTTCATGGAAACGAAATGTAGTCTTTTTATATTTAAAACGTTAGGGTCATTTCGAAACGAAAACTTTCCAGTTTCGAATAACAACATTGACCACAAATGGGAGGCAAAAAAAAAAAAATGTGTCAAACTTGTTCAGCGAGTGGCTACCCGAGCGGTGTGAACGTGGAGCTACGAATAAGCTGTGTATTCGTGTTTATATATGAACAAAATAATGGTAGTAAATTATTATTACTAATGCTAGCATGTTCGGATACTACATCGTTCGACGTAAGTTAAAATCTTTGTAACTGAACCGAAGATTTCGATATAGGAAAAGACCGTAATGAATCCATAGCAAGGTAGGTCTTGTTCTAAATCCCCTTGGCTATCTATCACCATAAATTTAAAATCGCTAATCTGTTGGTATGTAGCAGCAGCCACACTTGAGAACTAGTCACCCACTATAATCGACGCATTATGAGCTGAGGCTTCGAGTCATAAATCATATTCATCTGTCTGTCTCGATCGCACTTACAGGTCTTATGGAGAGGTGTAGTGTGTTGCGTAAGAATTGTAGAGGTGCATATCGATAACGGGGTAGGTTGATGTCACCATTTAATTTCTTCAAAACCACATTAGAAAATAAATTCTCCATTGTGCGTATTGCGTAACGAAGAGTAAGTAATGTAGTGAGTGTGATAACAAAAAATCTTATATTTATAGAAAAACTACAACCCTTACTCATAACTACCACTCAGGAGTCAGAGTGCTAATGGAGGTCACGATGACGCATCGACCCCGCGTGCGCAGGTAGCTAACTATTAATAACGGGTTGCACTGCGTGCACATTCCTACTGTCAGTGACATTTATTGCCCGACGACTCAGTTTAAAATGAGTCGACTGTAAGTTTAGCGTGTTTACCATCTTGGAGTACATCGTCATGTAGCATGAGATGAGAATCTTTTTTTCTCTAATATAGTCAGTTCGAAAAAAAAAATAAGATGAGATTGGGATTAAAGGTAAAAAGTATTAAAAAAACTTGTCTTTGCATTTAATAATATAACATATAGTAAGAATAATAAAGTTTTTGTGTATCGCAAAAACTCGAACCTATGTTGATCGATGCGAAATCCGAACACGCTATTCATCAATACACGTGTAGGGATTTATATTATTTTGTGATATGTCAGCAATTTTATGTAACGTTGTGGCCGAGGTGTTCATGCACGGACGCACACTCTGCGACGCTCGATATTGTCAGATGTGTTAATAATTGTGTCGTATGGAATACTATCTTTTTAATATTTAATATTTTAATGGTGGTAGAGACACGCTGAAACTATTATTGGTTTCAGCATGAATGGGTCGGCTCGCTCGGGGTAGTACCACCCTCTCATAGAAAACCGACGTGAAGTAACAGTGCTTGCATTGTTGCGTTTCGTTAGATCAGTGAAAGCGCCGGAGACCCATCTCCCCTCCCCTCTCCTCTCTCCTCTCTCCTCTCCCTTTCCCTCCCCTAACCCTTCCCTCCGAAAGATGGCAACGCACTTGCGACTCCTCTGGGGTTGTTAGTGTCCATGGATGGTGGTGATCACTTAACAGCAGGTGACCCACCTGTTCGTTTGCCACCTATGATATAAAAAAACATAAAAAAAATATCTATCATTTGCAAACCCTCACACTGCTATGTATACCATTAGTACATACTGTGAGAATAGTACATAAAACACGTTACTCTGTAAATATATATTTGCTACAATAACACAGTAAATTATTATAGGTTTATCAACATAATAATACAAACAATACCGCTTCTAATAAATTAGATAGAAAACATGAAGTAAAATATGGATACGTAAAAATATAATAATTTATTACCACATCCATCATTCATAACTCCGTATAAGATGGTATCACAGTATATAGCCCGTTAACGCGTATTAACCTCTTGATCGATCTAGTGCGGCGCCCGTAACGGGTTAAATGTCGATCAGTGGATTTAAGTTAAGGGGAAAACATCATGATCGGAAACTTATTTATTAAACATTAACTGTGCCCGCGACTCCGCGCGCGTAGAACCTAAGGTACAAAAGCAGTGACCAATAAAATCATCTGAATGGATTAAGTGCATTTATTTTCTCTCGTACTTGTGTCGCGTCGTCATTAAAATTACAATAACTTTTGATAGAGTGAACCAATTTTTATATAACTAAGACTAAATGTTACTCGAGGATATTCTTTATGATTTTCTTCGTGAGATTTTATCATGAACTCAGTACTTTACTAGCGATGCGTGTTGAAATAAACAGACAGACGTTTATAAAATTTTTAAAAAGTATTTTATTTCTTATTCCAAGACATCTGCAACAATTTTCTTCACGAAAATCTAAGACGTACAGACACGTTACATTTATATTTTTATAATACTTCATATACGCTATAATTATTATAACTCCATAGATGTTTTTCTTGCGATTACCCAAGAGTTTAGTTTCTAACGTTGCAGTAGTCTTGGTCCCAGTTATCCTTATGAATTCGATACTTTTTAACCGACTTCGAAAAAGGTGGAGTACGTTCGGTTGTATGTATTTTTTAATGTATATTAATCGATGTCTCCGTCAATTATGAACTGATTTTAATAATTCTTTTTTTATTTGAATTGTTTATATTCAGAGAATGATCCCATATAAGGTTGGCATTGACTTCAAATATATTATTAGGTAGCGCGAATATCAATATATTTTATTTAATTTCGTTAATTTTATAATTCTGTTATTTTTCGCATTTTAGTGTCTTATTAGTTTTTCACATCGAAGGCGTTTTATTTTTTTGTAAAAGGTTTTTATTCGTTCCAATATCCAATAAAATATAACAGTGATCGTATTAACACTTTGACTGCCACAGAACTTTTCACGAAACTGACCTGGGAAGTCATTTTGTTTTGATGATATTCATCATCTTCTTATTTTTGTAAAAGGTTTTTATTCGTTCCAATATCCAATAAAATATAACAGTGATCGTATTAACACTTTGACTGCCACAGAACTTTTCACGAAACTGACCTGGGAAGTCATTTTGTTTTGATGATATTCATCATCTTCTTACCCTTATCGCACCTACGTAGGGTCGGCACAACATGTTTTCCTTTTCCACGCTCCCCTATCAGATGTCATCTCAGTCATCACACCTTTTACACACATATCATTTTTCACACAATCCATCCATCCTTTTTTCGGTCTTCCTCTACTCTTATATCCATCGACCGTCATACTCAAAGCTTTTCTAGTTATATGGTCTTCATCTCTCCTCATAACATGCCCATACCATGCTAACCTATTACTCCTTAACTTATCTGTTACTGGTGCTATTTTCAAACTTCCTCTGATATATTCATTCCTAATCTTATCCATTCTAGTTACACCACACATCCACCTTAACATTCGCATCTCTGCCACATGTAGTTTTCTCTTTAAAAAAATAGCTTTCTGCACTTCTCTATATACACTTTAACTATGCCAAATTTCACGTTCACCCGTTCGTCCAATTCTCTTAAAAAGGGATACAAAGTTTAAGCTTCACGTATTAATATATATGATATTTAAGTCACCAAAAGTAGTTTTTCATAAATGTTTACCGCCCAACAAAGCGGGCACGGGTCAGCTAGTATTAAATAAACCATTTCTGGTTTGTAATGATTTTAACTCTTAGCATGGGAAGTAGAATCGCACAGACTTTTTTTTTAAAGTATGACTTTACTCATCATCTTCTTACCCTTATCCCACCTA